>JBCAUJ010000123.1:3606403-3629010 GCA_038406275.1 Cataglyphis albicans | reverse complement strand
TCTCTCTCTTTCTTTTTCTCTCTCTTTCTCTGTCTCTCTCTCTTTTATCTTTTTCTCTTTTTTTTAAAGACTTTAGTAATGTATTTATCGATCGACATAGTCACTACTGCATTTTTTATATCTTTTTTTTTACTTTTTTTTTATTTAGGTTTAATTAAAGCAATAGAATTTTTATTTTATATGGCGAGTATGACGCATAAAAATATGATCAATTTGATAAGATCTGGTTCAGCGAGGATCTTCATACGGATCTTTTTCAAGTTATATGGATATCTTGGCGAGTGATTGTAATTATCGATCCCAGTGTGATAGTTGTAAAGGTAATGAGGGCATTTTTATATATCCACATGTTGAAGATCCGTGAGGAGAATGGAAATCTTCCAAGTTAGTAAAGATTTTAGTATGCAGTGACACAGCTGGAACTAGCAAACGAAGATCGTATCCAGTATTTCCCGCAAGAATATTGAATGTCGAGAGCTGAACAGGATAAATCTAGTAAGCAACAATAAGAATGCAAATAGCTAGGGACAATATTACTGCCAAACTTGACTATGAATTAATTAATTTCTAAGGATACGATGAATATAAAGAACCCAGGCAGCCAAGTTTGTCGAAGACAGGTTTTGCAAAGTGTTTGCTATAAATTTTGCCAGCAGTAAATATAGAATATTTGTCGTATGCAATAATGTCGGCAGGAATGCTGGCAGAAATATAGCAAGGCTTGCTGACAAAATAATAATAAAAGCTAATTGACGGTAGAAATCAAGCAGGTCTAAAACACTGCTATTTCACTCGCGGATTGACAGTAATTTAGAATCTTCTCAGACGGATTCTGCTCGGTTTCTGCCGTCATTGATGCCATCGTGTTTGCGAGTTTTATCAGAAGAATACAAGTTTTAACGCAAACGCATTGATGCCAATCCGCTGCAGTTTCTGCTCGAATCTGCTGCCAATCTGTTGACAGACTGCTGAGTTTGCTTACTGGGAACCTCGTCTCTATATAGATACGTTTCTCGTTAGTATTTTTATATCTTGCGATATATAATGTGTAAATACAATATAGTTAAAAACAATCTTTTCTTTATTATCACGTATGAGACAGTTACGTGGAATGCCAATGAGGATAACATACCGCGAAATGTACTTTTTTGCTATCTCTCTACGGCGTTCTGTGGATTGTTGATACTTTTTACCGAGGTCAAAATTGTTTATCGGGTATCGCGACGTCAGTGTTTGCGAAGTAGAAATTTTAAGACGAGTTAAAATATCGATTTTATCTACCAAGATAAGAGAAGAGTGATACACCGATAACACGGTGAATCGGTTTTTACCATTTAGACTTATGTCACAATGCCCTCGCAACTTGTTGGGAATGTTGCAAGTGGAAGAATAACAAAATACGACAAATAAACAAAGGAGAAAAGAAAACAACGCAAATTAGTAAAACAAAATTAAAACAGTTTTCATTCACTGTACGTGATGATTCAAATATTCATAGTAGATTCGATGATGGAGATATTCAAGCAAGAATAATAGATTTAATTTTGAAATATTTGATAACCAATTTTTTATTTCTCTAAAATTAATATTTTAGAGAAAAGAAAAATTATAGATCGTACTTACGTGCATTTGACATTTATCAAATTCTTATTTGAGTGTTTCCAAATTTCATTTTTGTAAGTAACAATACTCTGTATAAATTCGATTTATCTACTAAAAAAAAAATCACATATATTTGATATTTTAGCAGCTGATTGTCAGTTATATTATCACAATTGACATAAAATAATGTGCCAATATGTTAATGCTTATTTTAGAAAGTCGACATTTTTATCATTTGAGTTTTTTCACGAAATATAGATACTTATGGGGTTATTAATGATTGCTATAGATTTATATAAATAGACTGAACGCTCCCGTTGGAAGCTTAAACACAACATTAATAAAAGAACAATAAAGAGTAAGATGCTGTTCTTATTTTATTGTGCAATTGATGAGAAAGAAAGAGCAAAAGTGATCGCCTCATATTCTGACTTTTCTGTTTCTTCTTTATCCCTTTCTATCGTGAGCATTTTGTGAGAAAGCATCTTTCTTTGCATATTTCTGTCTTTCCATCTTGCAATTGGATGTTGCATAAGAGTGCTCAGTGTATTATGTAAGTCTATGACAATAATATATTTTGGAAATGCATTTATACATTCCGTATATGCACTCCGATATAAATTTATCTGTAAAGATATTAATTAATTATCCCGGCTGTAAGAATCAGTAAAGCAAGTATCTACAGGGTATCCTATGAAAAACGGATACATAATTTCTTGTAAAATTTCGTGGTCGATTTCTGTTAATGAAAATATCAAAGAAGCTAAAAAAAACTTTATTATTTGTTTAATTTGAAATAAAATCTTTAAGAGAAAAATCTTAATTCGAAGCTTGCTCACTTTAAGATATTGAATGTTGAAATTTGAATGAAACTTTGTATGAAAAAAAAAAAATGATACGTCTTCCTCGACATTTTTTTGTTAAGGAAAAATTTACTCCAGATTTTATAAGGAATGATATCTTCTTTCTCCTCCGATTACATTCAACAATTGGCAAACTTCCAATGCAGCATTTCGATCATGTGTTCTGATAAGCCTTTACCAAAATATGCAAACATAAGAGTGCAATGTACAGATATCGATAAAAACCAACAAAAATATTATATGAATATTATAAGAATGAAAGAAAAGGGGAAGAAGTTATTAAGAAAGGGGACAAAAAAGTTGTTCGAAGCGACAAGAAAATTTAGAGTCGATCTTGTGTACTAGTTCCTGTTATCATTGTTATTAATATCTATTATTGCGCTCTAAAAAATGTGCTTCACGTTTAAAATGTACAATCGTGTGCATCAATTTATTATTCTCAATTGATTTCTGTCTAATTGTTATTATTTTGCTATAATCTCGATATAATGATTATTTTTAAGATGAAAAACTTGCAATGAAACTGGGAACCGAGCCATATTGTCATTTATCGGAGCAAAAATTTTTATTCATCATCAATTTTGATGTGATATGAATTTTCTTTTTCTTGTATCTTTTATTTATCTTAATTTTTTTTTTCTTATATTTTTCTTAATTTTTTCAGCGTTATATAACTCTTCCCCATCTCTCTCTATTCTTTCTTTTACTCTTTTCCTCTTTCCCTCTGTTTTTCTTTTTTCTTTTTTTCTTTTTTTTTCGTTATCCTTTTCCTTGAAATTTTCGCAAATGATCGACTGGTTTTGAACAGCGCTTTTGTCTTTCATGATCGCATTCGCGGAAAGCAAAAGGGTGCTCTCGATGCTCCGAGTCACAGACTCACGATATGCGTTCGTATTTGTAATTGTACATAATAACAAAGTAAGCAAAGTAAAATAAGAAAAAGAAAAAAAAAATATAACATTACGTACTCGATGTTCTCTTCGGTCGTGTCTAATGTACTTACAGAGAGGATAGGATCTGTGTGTTAAAGGAGATAGGGAAACGCGTTGATAATGAAGATTATAGCTGTGATTTAATTATCAAAGGTATGGAAAAAAGCTGAAGCTATATAAATGAAGGCGAAGAATTTTAAAGTAAACGAATAGAAAAAATGGAAATATGTAAGAAAGAGGAAAGAAGAACTTGTCCTCGAACAAATGTCGAAAATCATCTTATCTAGCGCGTAAGAACATAATTAGAGAAATAATAACGTTCGTTTCTTTATAAGGACGCGTAGAAAGCATAGAAACACTGCTAGATATATACCCTAGAATAAAAAAAAAAAGATCATTTTAGAGTTTTATACTTCCATCGCACTCTTGACTTGGGCGTCTTATTATCGCGCAATACTTTACTAATTCTGTGAAAAACGTTAACACAATGTATAATTATGATGTAAATTACATGTTTAAGCACATATTATCAATACGACGTGTTTTATTTAACCATTGAGAAAAACAATAGAAGTTTATTAAGATATTTTTCAACTTGTTATTTCGTATAGGAGTTTTAGTTTTTCGGATTATAAATTTTTCTTACCTAAGATAATATTCAGATATTATTTTACGAACAAAAAATATTGTTTTTAAATTTAATTGTGCGTGAACATGATCTTAGTTATTTTAATATTTTTTAAATGTTGTGTATTTTTCTATAATGTTAATTTTTACGTATTTTTTAAAAATTATAAATAACATATTGTTACACAATATATTATATATATTGTTTGTTTATATTCTTTTTAATTTCACATAACGTTGATTTTTCTTTAGAAACAAATTAATCGGAGCCCTCTAACAGAATTCTTGAGTTATAAACAAAAAAATGAAAAAAAATTTTTTACAGTATAAATTTGAAATAAATTCAAGTAAATTTATAATGTAAGATAGAGAGAGAGAGAGAGAGAATTAGTTATGTAAGAATATTTAATATTGAAAACTGAAAACTTGCTCGGTTGTCTTCCAGGATGTTTCCATTAACAGATCGATTTTACATCAAAAAGTTTATTTTTAAACCGTCTTGTATCCATGTCTCTTAGAAATTAGGGATGATTTATTACGAAGGTTTCACAAATATAAATATCAATAAAAGAATTTTAAAAAGATACAAATATTTAAAATTACATAAAAATAAAGTCTTTAATTGCTTAAAAAATTTTTAGAAAAACTGGTTTACCAAATCCAATGAATAAACAAACATTATATATTACATTAGGTCATTGGCTTCATTGCGGATTTTAAACTATTCAATTATAATATATTGTATGTTTCTTTTATCGTACATATCGCTTCGAGATAGAAATATAATACTGCATACGTTTTCTCGCGAATTGTTGCCAAATGCGAATATACTTGATCTCGAAGGCCAATGTATTTTGTAGACGCAACGAAGAAGAAGAGGGAAATGTTGTATCCATGAATATAGGTTGGGGTTTGCCGTATACTCTCTGGCTAGCACCTTCGTAGCTCACCTGCACTGAAACCTGATACCTACGATAAAAATGAAAACAGGTTACGCGGCAGCTTTCTGGCGCGCACGAACAGCCACGCTACACCTTGAAGGGATAGATCAAGTTGCTTCGAAGAAGAGGCTTCAGCTTTTTCGCCATCATATGCAAGGTATCCCCCTATGTACTTTTAATTTGGGATTCTCAATTTTCAAGTCGATTTCACGAAAATGTCTTTCTTTCTTCCTCCATCTATCTGTCTTTTTACCTTGACGCCATTAATCTCAAATCAATATTATAAATAATTGAAAGCGGAAAACCTTTCGTAAATTATACTTTCGAGCTGTTAATGTGTGATAAAATTTTATTTTCGAAACGATTTCAAGTAACCTTCGACAATATTTTTATTTTAAAAAAAAACCAAAAAAAAAACATTTAAAGAATTATCGATTAAAAGATTATAAGATACTGACTTTTATCACATATAGACTTTTATCACATAAGAACTCCCGATGAAGAAATATTGACTCAAAATTAATTAAAGAATCCGCAAATATCGATGTGAGACCTTGTACCATTAATTGCATGCTACAACACAATAGTTTCCCTCGTCTCTCTCACTTTCCCCGTTGTAATAAATCAAAACTTGCCGCCGGTAAACTGGGGATTTGATTATGCATATACGTGATTTCCTTGATATCGTTAACCTACCTACAATCAATGCGCATAATAGCACGATGATCGCGGAAAATTGTGATTTATCGTGGCACGATGAACAGACAGATTAAAGGGGGTGAATAGAAATTTTGCATCGATTCCAGTACTGTTGCTTAAATATTATTATACTACGGGAGCACACATAAATACCATATCATATGATTAGCTGTCAAATAGAAATTTTGGGATCTTTAAAAATTCTCTATTTTAATAATCGATTGCGTGACATATCGTGCCTATTTGTGTTTTCTTTGTTGAAAAGCTTGTATTGTCATATAATAAATATGTTTATTAGATATGTATATTTTGTTAAGAATTCGGAGTTTCCTTATTGTCTCTTTTTTTTGCCACGCCCGTAGTTACATAAATACAGCGTCGTGCAGTCTGCAACATGAGATACACACACAAGCATTGCATTGCTCTTGCTTGCTCTTTACTACACGCTGCCGCTCATTGTCCGGTCTCGCTCCCCTTCCCCCCTCCTCCCTCCAGCATGTACTTCTGACTATACACAACGCATACACACGCTACACGCGCATATACTATAAGAGGCATCTATTATAGCCTGAAATAACTCGCGCGGCGAAAGAGAGCGTACGCGCATAACTGCGTTATGTCGTTCACGTTGTGTGCACGCGTTACACGTGCGACCGATTCGCTCGATGAACGCTTACTACGGAAGCGAAATCAACATATAAGTTAATGATTCTGTATATTTATCATCAATACGTTTCTCTTTATAATCGATTTTAGCAACTGTAAACGCCGATTACCTTAAGGCTCAGTTTTTATTGATAATTTTTAGGAATTTTTGTTGAAGAATATTAGACATTGATTTTTTGACGTTTTACATATGTTTTTACCGATGCTTAAACAATATGTCAGTATTTTTAAATCTTGGATATCCAGCTTTTTTTTTTTTTGTTCAACGAGTTTCTGCGCGTAACGTGTTCAGAAATGACAGCGTGACATATCCGCTCCTCGCGTAATTGTCTGAAATGAAAAAAAACTTGGTCTAGTTTTATTCTGTAGAATATTTTTGAGATATCGAACCTAAATAAATTAGTAAAAAATAATAAAAAATTAATATTTAATATTTTTCTATTTTTGAAGAAATTAAAAGACTCCAGAAATTGAAATATCTAATTTTTAAACGGTCGCTATTTTATTATTTTTTAATTTTTTTTTTAGTAAAATTAGATTCAATGTCCCAAAAATATTCTATAATAAAATCCCGGAATAAAATTAGACAGTTTTTCATTTCACACCACTATACGAGGGGCAACATGTCAAATCATGCATTTTTTAACACGCTTCGCGCGGCGGCGAATATTTAGGTATACACTGTCGTGTGATACCATAGTGTTTTTTTTTTTTTTTTTTTTTTTTTTTTAATATGATATCAATGATTATATACAGCGATATTAAATATTTTTTATTTGGCCTAATTACATGATACGTTACATGTGGTCAATTACTCTTCGGCGATATATATGATCGGTCAATTTTAATTAAAGTTACATTATCATTTCGTTCTTCGATTATAATTCTATTATATCGCTCTTTAATGTCTGATAATATGGATATCGAAAATTTTAAACGAAAATTTCACTCAGGCTGAACAGTATAATATTGGTAAATGATCTGGAATTTTCGTTGACGTGCTAGGCATATTATTATAATAATGCATTTTAATAAATTTTTGTAATTTTAGGCTTTTTGCTTTTTTTAGCACGCAGAAATAATGCTCTTCAATTTAATTTTTTGCTAAAAAAAAGTAATGGTATTTGCTATATATAATGACTATAAACATAATATAAATAAGCTGAGAGAGAGCAATTACCTTTTTTCCTAATTTTTCTATTTTATAATTTTTACATTTCTTGCAATTTGTATAAATTTTATACTCTGCATATCTTGTTTGCAAAATCTAATTATATTGTTTATACATATGCGCGTACCCGTACGCACATATTGTTTATATACACATTATTAATATTGTTCATATTATTGTTTTATTACTTCAAATTATACTACATTATTGCACATTTGCATTGCTAATATGTTATTACAGGATATCGATAATGTCAAAAATCAATGCGTTCACTAAATGATTGTTAACAAATTATATAAATTTAATGTATGAAATTGAACAAATGTTTTTAATTGTAATTAGTTTTTTACATGTGATGTTTGCTCCAGATAATCAATATTGCTAAAAGTTTATTTCCCGTATTCATCAAAATTTATTGTAAAAATGCTGTTGTTTCTTGATATTTAATCAATTTTTAATAATCCGAATGCTTTTTAATTAGTGCTATAATTATTACAGCTATGTCAAAAATATGATATATTAAAGTGGATCAATTCTGACAAATAATATAGAAGGAAAGAAGATTTTAATATAAATATATTTTAAATCATGCGCATATGAAACCTAAAATTTTAACTTCTCGCATATTCTAATATAATCACAATCAAAACTTTTTTCTACATTTATTCCACATAATAATATGTACGCGCAAATATAATGCGAACAAAGAATAGATGAATATCAAGATGGTAACAAATGTTTTAAAATATAACATTTTTTCGTAAACACTTGTTGCGCTTTTAAATAATATTGCCACGTGGCAATATTAAATTAATACAGATTAATTAAGAAGGGTGTTTGCATATATTTTTTCAAGTGGCATGTCTCAAATGCATACAAACGTTGAGAACAAACAATATCGATTTCATTTTAAATCGGCTTCCTCTCTTTAATCTGCATTTTCTACTCCGCAAGAACTAATTCACGAGATTCTCGTAGGGTCTTTGATCGGGAACGAACACATGATTCCGTGTGCGTGAGTACTGAGTGAGAAGAATAACCATTGAAGGCCGAATAAGACGGAGTCAGAAGAATGATCGGGGGATGAGTGAAGGGAGAGAGAGAGAGAGAGAGATGGAGATACGGCTGGTGTGACGGGAAGGAGAAGTACGCTCTGTCGACCGCGCGATGGCGCGAGCGCATTGGCGTCATGGTAGGGAGTGGGGTGGCAGTAGTGGGGAGAGAAGTAGAGAGTAGGGAGTCGCATCGCGACGGTTGGCGGCAGTTGCGATTCGAGCGGCGAGTAGTGCGTGTCGTTTCGTTCCGTCCTGTACGTGTTTTTCGTGCCGCGTCGGAGGAGACTCTCTCTCTCTCTCTCGCTTTCTGCGCGTGACGCCGCGTGGCTCGATTTCTCTTTTCTTTTTCTTTTACCATTTTATTTCGCGCGCAAATCATTGATATTGTAGCGCGGGGATTGTGAGTAACAATTAAGTGACATTATCGGGCGTTATCGAATGACGCGGTGAAGTGGTGTTTTCTAGTGTTATATTTTATTGTGCCAACCATCGGTTTCTTCTCTCCCTCTCTGTCCCGTTTCTTTTCTCTTCCGGTGGACCTCTTGGTTACACGAAGGGACTAGCCACGCTGTTCGAGACCTTTGCTCGGAAAGAGCGTCTCTTCGGGGATATTGGTGACGGACGATCATTTGATAGCGAGGATTACACATCGTGTAACTTGGTGCGCGCGCTTGCGACCGATCGCTTCTGTCTTTCTGGTAAGTCTCTTTCTCCATTATTCGATATTTAGGATATTCGACGATTTTCCCGCGATATTGCGAGTCACCTCGCTAAAAGCATTATACACAAATGTGCGGGAAGACAAACGATGATTATCTATTCCCGCTACATTCACTTGCGTTTGATGAATGGTTCACCCTCTTTCCGATGTTGCGTATCGTGCAATCTAATGCTATTAGCATTCCTATTTATATATTTATTGATTTTTTTACTATATTATAATATTAAATGCAAAAATCGAGAGGTATATATATTGTTTTCTTGGCTCTGTTTAAAATAATACATGCACGTGTGTGTATCTCAATCAATCCGTTTTTTTTTTCTTTTTTAAATTTGTTCAGTCACTGAAAGAGTATCAATTAAATGGACATTGCGTGCGACTTATCGTTAAGCGAAATGCGGGAAATAGCGTAACGAGTGTATATAGAATACACGCGACGCGAACAGATCTAATATTGTCTAGTTTTTTTTTTTAGCAAGACCTGTCGCAAATTTTATTTTGCTCTCTCGCACTATATGTATATGTATATATATATATATATATATATATATATATATATATATTTTTTTGCATTTCGAATTTTTAACTTAACTTCATCTTGCATCGCGTTTTGAATCATGCATCCGGTGCACGTGTCAAGTTACAAGTTTATTTTTATATAGAGTGAGTTATTAATTACCGTAATATGAAACCTTTTAACGTGATTAGTCAATTTGATATTTCGCATTGGATTTATATTTTAGCGAATATTATCTGATTATTTTTATATTAACCGGATTATCATATTTTATTAAATGATGTATATACAAAATGTCTTTCAATCTGCAATCTTAATTTTAATTTAAAAATCTGTTTTATAACGAATTATATGGATATTATGCTTAATTAAATATATAAATTTATTCGCTTAATAATCTTTGGCTCTTAACTCTTTATAACTTATACTTTGGATAATAAATTTGTTCTTTTTACCATCATCTTGCGATATTTCTTTTTTTTCTTTTTACAAAGATTTCAATAAATAACAAATATAATATATATATATATATATATATATATATATATATATATATATAAAATAAATAAATATAATTTATTAATAAATAAATAAATAAAATATATATTTTTTAAATACGAAAGATATGTGACCATGTAGAATTGAAAGAAAGAGAAATAGAGCCAATAGTTTGTCGGTGCGTACCATTAAGATCCCAACCAGAGAGCATCATGACCATTGGGACTATTTTGTCTCCTGCAATTTTGGAATGTTGAGAGCATTGAAAGAAACGCTGCATCGTCTGGCACGAAACAGCTCGCACGCCAACGGACAGTCTCGTTTATTTTCGCTGTCGCGTTGTACCTTGGTGTACCCTTTGTCATAAACAAATGCACGCGTGTTGCAACAACGATGCTCGATATTGTACGCGCGTACATTCCTCGTTTTTTTTTCCCCATTTTGAGTTCCGTTTTTCGTGTCTGTTCGTTTCTTTTTTTCCCCCTTTTTCTCTCTTTGTTTTTATCCATCGATTGTAATCGTTGCCCCGACAAAAGCAATTTTGTCAAACAAAAGTTCAACTCGGGTGACGGATGTAGGCTTTTGCGAGCGAGTATGTAAAGTGTAGTGTGAAAGTCAGGTCAAAAGAAGCTGCACGTTTAGTAGAGTTGTTGCACTGCATCAATGCAGCATGATGGTAATTTCAATGTACCTTTATTTTTTTACATTCCGAAAATGCGGGAAGATAAAAATGTTACATGATTTTGTCATCCGATAGTGATTATTATTTCACAAGGAATAAATTGAAAAAAAAAAAAAATTAAACAATAGAAAAACAAAATTTTAAAAAATATAACGAGAAAAAGAGAAAGAGAGGAGCGCAAAACAATTATTCAATTGTTGAAAATAACGAATGGAATGTAATTGTGCTTTTATATTTGTATAGGATAGCTCCCTTAATATTTCAAAATACTAATTATGTTGTAATAATTTAACAATTGATAACAATTATCAAAATGATAAGATCTAATTTACACGATAAGATATCAATATGCAAAGCTGTGAAAATGAACAAAAAAAAAAGAAAAAAAAAAACAATCGGTTAACGAATTATTGTTTGGTGGGGCGAATATTGCTCGCTGTGCCTATGGTTCATAAAATTTTCTTGCGTCGCACAGCCCGTCGTGGCCACAACCAACTTATCGTTCTCGAACACGCGTCGTTACGTTCACGAGTCACGGGGCCCCTCCGGCGAAAAGCTCGAAACCGGTTTGGAACGTACGTACAGCAACGTACAGGATCGTATTGAGTAGCCAGCCGATCGGCCGTATGACTTTCTACATTTCCGTCGTGCGCATAGATTCGATTAACCGCCGCATTCTTATCGCTCGTTTCGATCTCTCGATTACATGATACGTTACTGCGAATAATTTTGTTGAAATCCGGATTAAAATATTCGTCGTTTCAAGAAAGAGTACGTTATAAAAGAAAAAGTTTTCAAGAGAAAGTTACAACTATTACAACTAAATTAACTTAATCGAATAATGAAATTTTTTATTCACATAATTAAAATTATTCTAAATAATATAAAAGTCTAGATAACATTGCTCTCGTTTGATATTTTCGGCAAGGAATAATTAATATATCTTGAAAAATTTGTTTCATTCATTACGTGAATAGAAGATCAATGTTTTAAAGTGTAAAATTGTTATCGATGGAAAAAAGACAATTCTTTAATCTTACAATATATTTTATCAAGAGTTTTATATTCGAGAAAATTTTTATACGCAATACATCGTGTGAGATTTTTTATTAAATTACTATTTATTTTTATGAAAAGAGAAGACGAAAAAATAATACATTTGAAATCTTCACGGATATTTTGCATTCTTTGACAGAATATTTAGCGAAATTACAATTTCATTGTCAGAGAAGGACATCAAAATGCTTACTGTGGTATGGTTGTCCAAAAAATTTAGGTTTATGATTTCTCGATATATTTAAATTTTTCCCTCTCTCTTTTTCTGCTTATCTGTCTTTCTAGCTTTCTCACATATGTGTTTTTTTTTTTTTGCAAGAGCATGCATCAATCTCGCAATATTAATATTTAAGCGCGATTATTCGGCAGCAATTTCAGACTAAATATATTATTCAAAGCGTAACGTTGTCGCCACTTTTCCGGACTCATTAATTTTTTATTAATGCGAATATAATGAATACGATTACTTGCTTACTATTCGGTAAATTGCGTTATAAGTTTTTGATCGTGCGATCGTATTACGTATGCGGTATGTCATCGGTATTACTTGAAATTTAAATCGACTATAATGTGTAGGTATCTGCTTCTCTTTATAATTGATTTTTAATAACTCAATTTTCCACTGATTTTTTAAAAATACTTTTAATATAATTAAATTTATAATACGTATATACACAAGGAATAATGTGTAGGGAGAATGTTTCATTTTAATAAATTTTTTGATCGATGCGAGATCGATTTTTTTTTAACGAGAGCGAGATTTATTGATTTACACGTAAAATTGTCTCTCTTGAACAAAATTTCTATTACCTACACAAGTAGAGTGTATCCTTGCGAATAATAATAATGCCATTGAAATTATTGATACATTCTTCTGGTTCTCGTGTGCAATTCATGCAATTCTAGCGGGTTGCGTTCGCGGAAGAGAAAGCGCGGCTCACAAATAAAAAAATATAAACCCCGCATCATCTCGTCGGAACTTTTCTGAATCGCCCGACGTTACCTAGACAAAACAATTTTTGTTTCTTTTTTTTTTTCTCGCTCTCTCTGTCTCTCAGATGAACACATTGGAAACGGAAAAGCGAGAAAAAGCAGACGGCTCGGAAGGGAGCTATAGGTATTTATAGAATGGTAAATATATAAGAGAAACATCACACATATGAAGCAAACGCCGTCTTCTCTCTCTTGGTTCGCGATTCTTGAATGATTCGCGAGGGTTTTGGATGGAAAATTTACATTTATTTTACTGTGTAATACATTTGTTGTGGAAGAAAATTTAATTATTCAAACATTGAAGAGATCATGGAAGGAGGAGGGTAAATGTTTGATATATTTGAATTTTTTCACCAAATTTTTAAAAATTTGTATATTTTATATATGTATTTTTTGAAATGACAAAAATGAATCTGCTCGGAAAAATTGTCGCTTTTACCTTCATTTTTTTAATAAAAAAAATTTTTTTAAATGACCATTTTTTAAAACATATTTCTACGAAAAATCGCGATTTGATTCCGAGTTTTTATTAAATCAAATGTGACTATACCTTATTCGATTTTCTATTAAACGACATTAATATGTTGAATATAAAAAGCAAGAAAAAAAAAATATTACATATAATAATTTTTATAGCTAATTATTAACATATAATGTACATATAAAATACATATAATATACATATCATATCGTGAGACTATTATTAAATTCCTATTTATTGTTCTTAGAACCGCGCTTATATAGTTTTGCAAAAATTACCACGTTGGAAGCCAATATTTTACATCGTCACATTTCGAAACGGATTAGCGGCCGTTATCGCACTCCGCGATAATGTAAACAAAACGGCCAGGCTCGCTTTTCCGAGAATTCTCCATCCCACCCTCTCCCTCCTCTCCCTCTCTGTGCACGTGCACGTCGTCTTTGTATTTTTCAACATACATACAAACTTCTCGCTTATGTTAGTTAGTATCATCTCGACCATCGCGAGGGTTTGAAATCTTTTGATAATTTTTTCACATTGCGTTACTCGAAATATTATCAAGATTATCTGTAATATTATTCAGATGTGATAAATCAATTATTTCAATTAAATTAATAAACGCGTTTGCCAATAATTAGAGATACAAATTATTATATAATATTCGGATTTTTTTTTTATATTTGATATACGTTAATGTCGCGCGTGAAGAATAAATATTAATCCTCAAATATAACACATCACTCAATAAGTCCCCGGTCTGACACATATATGGCAACATTGTTGACAGACCAGACCCACGTGATTTCCAGGAAAATTTGTTTTTCTTAGTTAGACCGGAGACTTATTGAGTGATGTGTTAATGTTGTCACGGCGTGGCAATTATTTTTAATTCATGTAGTATAAATAACAGTACAAATTATAAATTGAAAATCTCGAAATTGGAATTACGTATAAGAATCGGAATCTTCGGGGTTGCCTCAATCTCATCTTGCATCGTGCGCGATTATTTAATAAGACTCTTAAGACATATAAATGATGACTAGCATTAATGAAATCGCAATCAACTGATTTTTTTTTTTTTGTCCAGTATCGGGCCGTTTGTGTGGGTGCAGTTGTAATTGTGTAACGCGAAACGAAATCGGTTCATCGCGCTATCATTAATTCCGCGATTACTACAGTTACACGTTAATTATATTACGATCGATATTTCATCGTCATTGCGGATTAACAGCCGTAATCTCACGCTACTGTGTATTGCGAAGAAAGCGGCCGGGCTCCGCTTTTCCGAGAATCACCCCTCCCGCCCCCTCCCCACCCACTCACCCGTCCATCCATCCTCCCGACCTCCGCGCGTTTCTCGGCATACGTTTATCGCTATGTTAGTATCGTCTCGACTGTCGCGAGGGTTGGTTGGAGAAAAGTTGGAGAACTTTTTACGGTTCTTACACTCGCGTAAACTGTAATTTTATCAAGAGTGACTGAATCAATTATCTCGTGAATATTGTAACGGGTTTGCTTGTAACGACGAAATGATGAAAATTATTATACATATAATATTTGCATTTTATATTCGACATATACACATATAACGCGATAATGTTTCGCTCTTCTTTAATGAGAATTTAACGCTCGAATAATTCGTGTCGCGAGAGTCATTTTCACGTAAACACGGAATAAAGTCAGCATCGGACTATAATAGTATATTTTAACGAAATTATAGAAGTCGCGAAAATTCAGTTCAGACCTCCGTGAAGTTGGCACCGCGCTTGTTTTGTCACAGTACGTATATGCCATCCCGCGCGGTCACCTTGTGACGTCAGAGTGTTTACGCTGCGGACATAATCGAGTCGAAACAAGTGCGCGGAAAAAAATCGGTTGATTGCGCATTCGTCAATGCTGGTCATCGTTATATTACGATCTTAAGAAACTCATTGAATTCGAGTTACGTCAGATTTTGAAGTGAGACTAAATATCGTAAGCGAGTAAGCATGTGCGTTTCGAGTACCGGGAGTGCCGAAAAAAAGTATCGGACGATTATATCGTACACGGTACATGTATCGATCGTGTAGTGAAAATAGTTTCGTCACAAGTTACCTACGTAATCGAAAGCATCCTTAAAAAGTGAGTATTAATAGAATTACCGATTAAGTTCAGAATAAATATTGTTACATGATATTTGGTAAATATTTAGAGGCTAACTATAGAGGCTTTTTTAAAGATTCGCTTTATTAATTTAATTAAAAGATACTAATTATTTTCTGCTTCAAAATTTGTATATAAGGTATGAAGAAAAGGAAAAAATGGGAATATTTCTTACGATGATTTTTTTTTAATCTCATAAATTGCACATAAAAGAGTATACATAAAAGTGAACCCCTCGATGTATAAGAGAAATCTTTTTTTTTTTTTTAAAAAAGATGATACTCTTCAAAGATAGTCTCGTTTGATTTGAAGCAATCGCATGCAAAATGAATGCGGCACATAAATGATGTCAAATAAATGATGTCAATTAGTGCATTAGAGTTATTACTCTTATTGCGTCCTTGATGCGGAATAATCATCCGCTTTATCGTTTCATCGATTTTCATTCTCATCGACGAGATTATTGCTCATATTTCCACTTTCAAATCTCTGGGATCTTACATGCTCGAAATTCCAATATCAGCACCCGACCGAGACATCGATTTTTTTTTTTTTTTTTTTTTTTTTTTTTTTTTTTTTTTTTCTTTCACTTGATACTTTGCGCGACGCTATCTTCACTGATATATCTGATAACTATTTCCGTCACGATCTCTATTTTGCTTCTTTCGAATCCGATATCAATAGCACAAACGATACCAGGATGAATTACTTACGCTTATCTAACGGAAACTTGATATCGATATTTTTGCAAATGCTCCTTTTACTTACTTCTTGCATCAAGATACGTTGCATCACATGTCATTAACAGATTTTGCCGTTTTTTCTTTAGAAATTCTGTTTGTATTATTTATTCTAATTGTAAGACTTGTTTCGGATACTCGAAAACAAATGCTAGAATTTCTTTAAAGCTGTATCTCTTGCATTTGACTATTATTCTCATTACAATGCTTGTTAAATTTGATTTTCTCTTTATTTCTCTCTGAATTTTTATTTTATTTTCTACTTTTCTTATTTATGTTCCTCTTGCGTGCGATCTCAAGATGTAACATTTGCAAAATTCAACATTTTAAAAACAGAGGAGCTACAAAAAGTATAAGAGTACATTTATACTTCGAAATAATATTTTAAAAATTTTTACAAAATATATTTATGAAATTGCAGAATTTAAAAATGTCTTATCACATGTGTTTCACACGCACTAATATATATTTTGCAATTTAATACATTATATATATTTTACAGAGAATGCCTGTTTAAAAATTTTTTTGTACTATCTTAGAATCAAAGATAATAGAAGCGAAATCGGTTCAAAAGATAATACAACAATATTATCGTTCGAATCCATCTCGTGCTTATATTTTTTTTCATTACGACGTAATTTTCTCTCTTTTTTTTTTTTTTAACGATTCATCTTCGATCTTGAAGCGTGTACTACTGGTTTGTTGTTACAACAAACGAAGGTAGAGATGTATGAGAAGGTAGAGAAGTATGAGAAGCCAAGAGAAGTTATTACCTCTCTTTCTCTCTCTCTCTCTCTCTCTAAAAGAATAAGAAATCGGCATGGACTAGGTACAATCCGCTTGAAAAATCTCACGATATAATATCTAGAGTAATTCAAACATCCCAGTTTTTTTTATCAATTCCTCGATTAATCCGGATTTATCTCTTAAAATATCGAAATATTTACTTACCCAGTAATTAATCTAAAAAAAAAAAAAAAATTGAGAGAAAAAAATATATTTTTGGAATATATTTTTTTTTCTCATATTTCGTGTATTAATCATTTATCTTTTTAAATGAACATCGTGTGAAATATTTTTTTAAATTTTATGTATTTGCTAGTTAAAAAATAGTTATATTTAATATATAATTTTTTTCTTTGGTATTTATTTTTTATGTCTATTTTTCGAAGTGTTTAAAGAGAGAGAAGGACGGAAAAAAGAGGGAGAGAGAGAATTTATTGTTTGTATTTGAAGAAAAAATTAAATTAAACACTTATGCAAGGAGTTTCGATATGACTATTACATCTAAAAGAAAAACTTTATAAGTTAATTTATATCTCACTGCCTAATTAAAGAGTGGATTAAAATCATTATGCGCAAATTGAACGCATGTGTTTATTTTTAGTACGCAGATTGAAATATGAAACGTATAAACTATTTAGCTTATTCTTTTTATCCTATTTATTCGCTTATAGATATTTTAGTACTCTATATCTGTGCATTTAGATTAATTCATGACACTGACATATATTTTTTTATTTTAATGTTTTTTTTTTTTCTTTCTTACGTGAAGAAACGATTATGTAACGTGTACAAAAGTATGAAATAATAATTTAAGCATGAATTTATTACGCGCCTGTGACTGAACGATTATAAGCAACGTACAGGTTGCTCGTACGTAATTGCGTGATATATAGATGTATATAGGCGAGTATATGAAATTATGACGTACGCGGTGAACCGCATACCGCGTGCATGAAAGCTATAACGAGGTACGTGGCACGCTTACATTCGCACAGGTATAGACATCCGGCGCTCGTTTTGCGACTTATGCGCGTGAGGAATGCAATTCACGTCTAATGATGAAAATATATTAAATATACAGCCTCAAGTGCCCTCAAGTGAGAAATTTCTTTCATCTACAGATTTTCCTTTTGTCAAAGAAATTTATTGCATTGATTTGTCTTTCATTTAATAAAAACATTGAGAGCTTCGATTAATATCCTAGTTATAATTTAGTGAAGCTTTTCGAAAGTCAAACGTATGAACAGATGACACACACACACACACACACACACACAAATTTCAAATAAATTTTATTCAAACACATTTTTCCATTAAATTTTATAAATATAAATGAATAAATGACGAAGATAAATAACGGATAGATAAATTTTAAACTGGACTTTACCCGTGTATGAACAGATTTGTTAATTTAAATATTAATTACAAAGTTGTCTATTGTCAAGCACTGGCAATGAGAGAGAAAGAGAGGCAAAATATAATATTTTGTGTTTGAAAAAACATGTAATGTTTCTCTCTCTCTCTCTCTCTCTCTGATGATTACGCGAAGTATGCAACGTATAATATGTACATATTAACCACAGGATATTATGCAGGATATTTGTGTCCACAATGGGTCGAAATTAGTACGTCAGCAGTGATTAATTTTAATTGTCATCTATTAAAATAAATTACTGAAATTCCACGCATTGTTTAAACGCATTCCTATATAGGTAATCATGAACCGGCTATTTATGGAATGAAGTGCATTTAGTGAAATATAGACCGTATATAGAGAGCATGACATTTTTTATTTTTAATAATTGATTTTTTCTTTGAATCGATTTAATTTATTCGATGGTGATATCGAAATAGATATAATTCTTTAATCGTGGCTGAAACTAAAATGTTTTTGCCAAATAAACTTTAGATGAAATAATTGATGAAAGTATACCTTTCAATAATAAATTTCACGTGAACTATACTTTAATAGACTCTCAAGCTTATTAGCTTTATTCTCAGCAATCATTATTGTGGCTTAATTATAAAGATTGCATAGTTGCGGTAAATATAATGTCTTTTTTCCGTTAACAATAAAATTAAATTGCTGAAGAAATTTCTATATAAAAAGTAACGTAAAATATCTCTTTTTAGATATGTTTAATATAAAATAAATTTTAAATAATGAGACATACATATACTTATACAGATTTTTTAATTTATTTGATGCGTAATTAAAAATGTAATTAAAAATGGCATAAATACACGAATGAAAATAAAACGAATTAAAATATTGCGTAATTCGTCTTCTGAAAAAATTGACATTTCGCACAACTTGTCACGGTTTAATGCCGCATAAATGCTATTAGAATACGCTACGGATACCGAGAAGGCTTTAAATACGCGCAGAAAAATCATCGTCGACTTTCACATTGCTTTATTACGTATAATTGGCTACTACATTCGTTCCACGAAGTTTCACGACACCGTGCACGTGAATGGGGAATTGCGTAAATCTCTTACGCCAACTTTAAATCCTCCCTTGAATTTTATCTCACTCCCGCTTTTTTTAGCATGAAGATACATTTTTTTTTTCACGAACAAGATTCGTAAATTACGTGTATGTATGAAAAGACGTCTTTTACAAGATTAGAATCTACATGATTGCCAACTTGAAATTTTGATGATTCATGTTTCATCTTTGAAAAATTTCATGAGATCTGTTAAATTACAGAGCTTGAATTTAGCTAATATTTAGTACGAGAAATAAATAATTGATGTTCAAAAAAAAATATTAATTTTAAAAAGGCAACAGTTTTTTCAAAATTTTACATTTTTTGATAACTCAGATAATTAATATATAAAGAAAATTATATATTATAAAAAGAAAAATTTATTAAACCACGAAATTAATCACACACATATCGTACTAATTCAAGTGGACTTTTTTCAAGTTACTAGATAGGAGAGTTATTATATCTAAAGGAGTGAAGAGAGGGTGGGAATATTTGTAATTTGGCGGAAATATTGACATAGCTGTAATCCGGAAAATACGCATAAGTACCGATATCGCTGCACTTGATATTTCAGCGACTGCAGTAATCTGTTGGCGCTTATAGCCATAGCGAATCGGTGCGAGAATAGAATATCCAAGTATAACACACAAAACTAGGTCTAACCAGAGGCGCTACCAGCTACGCGGCACGAGCTACGCTACGTCGAACGTTAAAACTTTTCCTCCAACCACCTTGCATAGCCGGCAACTCTCTCGCATTCCAACAGGTGCGAAACGCGTCACTGCACTTTGGCAGAGGGAAGACGCGCTTTTATCGCGTAGAATGCAGGCGCGCATAGATTGCACGATGAGAGAATATTTATGTACGAATGTGTGCGCGTGTGTACGTATGTGTATCTGTGTACGGAGGACGAGGGAAGAGACGAGGAAAATTGTCGGCGGGGGCGAGATCGTAGGGTGCCGCCGCAAATCCCTTCCTTTGTATCCGCCGGCACGGAAAATTCGTGGTTGAGAGTCGCTAATCCCCCAAGCCGTTGCTCGTAAACGAACTCGTTTCAACATCTTGTGCGTGCTGAGAAAGAACGGGAAATAAACGCGCGCGATATGCATTTTTCATGAGCACGTTACGCATTTTATGCAGCGATAGTTTAACGTTGAAGAGAGATCGATACACTCATCTAAAATCAAACATTATAAATCTAATCGATACGAAAGGAAAAAGCGCGGTTATAAAATTCAATTTGCGTATAATAAATATGTGTAAAATTAAATGTCTTGTTTTGATAATAGAAAACATATAGAATGGAATAACTTTTTGAATCGTTAAAAAAAAGAAATAAAATATTTTATAAAAAGATAGAGAAATTAAGGATATTCATAAATGAAAAGGAGAATTTTTTATGCATAATGAAATTAATTGATATATTATACTTTTACATATAAATGTATCGTATATTTTCGATTAAATTTAATTACATTGTTCTTTTACGCGCATATATATGAGGCTGGTATATTAGTCATATAATAATTTTGAATTCATTAATATTTAGTTTATTAATATTAACTTTTATTAGCTTTATTCTCAGAAATATTTGCGTTATTATATACATACATACATATATATATATATCACACATCACTCAATAAGTCCCCGGTCTGACACATATATGGCAACATTGTTGACAGACCCACGTGTTTTCTAAAAAAAAAATTTGTTTTTCTTAGTTAGACCGGAGACTTATTGAGTGATGTGTTTTATACAGAATATTTTTCAGTTCTCGTTGGCTTTTCAAAGACTATTTACGCAACTAGTTTCAAACGTGCTAACATTCATGTTTAAAACATTTAACTTGCAAGTGCACATTTTCATTTGAAAGCAGCATATGTGCATAATTATTGTTGTAATTCTATACTTGTATCAACGTTTGGGAGCAGGTATTTCTTAAACTGCATAGTTTACTGTTTACAGCTAAAAATAGCAATTAGAGAAATATGCATCATGTGTGACTGCATAATAGAAAAATGAGTAAAAATTTCTGTTTATTTTTTATATCAGACTTATCAAGATATAGACGAGATATATAGATAGATAGATACATCAGATGAGAGTAACTCGAATGGGATACGCTTGTCCGTGTTTTCTTTAAATATTTTTTACGTTGACGAGCAGAGCCTTTTGGTTATACGATGCTCGAGCAAGAATATTGTATTCGCCGAATGTAATGACGTGAATGGCCCATCAATATAAGAACCTGCCGTGTTATTTATGCTACGGACTGTACATGAGCGAATGGTTAGCCTTGAAGCCGACTACATTCAGGACTGCTTTCCACTGTCCCTCCAATCGAGTTCGCATTGTGTAACATGGAGCAGCCACTATGCTCTTTCACCCCATATGTTTATTATTTTATCGAATTCTACTGATATGTGACAGAGAAAGAGAGAGAGAGAGAATTTTTAAAAATACTGAGTATTTTTTTACGAATTTTAATTTCTGCATATAAATTAGAGTTTCAAATGTTATTTATATGCTCTAATATATTTGCCTCGAGATAAGAATATATTAATATTTTAATTATAAAAATAATTGATCTTTAAATTTATTTATCTACTTTCCACTATACTTTATTTTTACAAATAAAGCTTGAAAGTCTTATTTTTAGGTATAGTTTGCAACTAATAGTTCGCGTTTATTGGTCCAAACGAGATTGTCTATATCAATGTATACAAGTAAGTTATATGATCTCGGGGAAAGTTTTCCCAAACGCCACGATAAAGTTAGATGTACGCCGATTATTACTTCGATCACCACTTTATCGTGATTATACTAGAGAGATTTCTCTGAGTTTGCAATATACTTATTTGGATTTGATTTTTGTATTTTTGGCGAGGTAATATTTTCTTAACGTTTTAAATTTGCTTAGAGAAAAAAAAAAAAAAA
>JBCAUJ010000123.1:3576285-3587939 GCA_038406275.1 Cataglyphis albicans | reverse complement strand
TGATAACGTTCAATTAAATTTTTGCCGTGAAAAAAAAAATATGTCTGCAAATCAATTCGTAAACTAATTGTAGATCCAATTCCTTTTTGATACGTAATCTTTATTTCCTACAAATATGGATTAAAATGAACACGAACACTTTTCTATTCAGTTAGACTTTATATTCACAAAGTTACAAAATATATGAAATAATCTTGATCCCCATTTCGCGACATCCACTCGTGAAAGTCCCTGAATTTATTCAAAGAATGCATCTCTCCTTCTTTCTCGCGCGAGTCTCTGGAGCCTGAAAAAAATTGGTTAAAGTGAACTCAGGAAGAGGGGAGGGGAGGGGGAAAAATAGTGTAGATAAGAAAACTATCTACTCGGTGGCCGTTTATCACGAGCGATCTCCGACTGGTGCCGGTTAACCCCGCGACTTAATTTTCGTGTAGAAAAGGATAGATGGAAGAATTGTGTGAAACGCGCGGTAGTAAAATGACGACGGAAAATGGTTGTCGTCTTCTGGATCGCGACGACTACCCAGGCTATTCTGCCCTTTCGAAGGGTCGCATTGCACGCCGGATATATGTAGTCGGCGACTTACCTGTCTCTGACGTCGTATTCAACGCGTTGTCACAACGGGCTGACCCCTAACAATTCAAAGGCACTTCCGCGCGATATGAACACCCTTTCGACCACACCTGTGGATCTGGTTGTCTCATGGTGCGAACGTACCCCTAAAACGGATAGGCCGATAAAGCTAAACATAGACGCGATGTTACACGAGCATGGAGCATTTAAAGGGACGTTTATATAAATGCACGTTTTAACACGTGACTTTGGCTAGACTTCGGAAGCTTTATCGTTAGATATTTTCTACAGCTATCTCGTGTTGAACTTCAACTGCAATTACTGGGATAAATGCAATTTTAAATATAATTAAATTTTTTTTTTCTTTTTGCATTTTTAAAGCGTACACCTGATCTCTTTTTTTAATTAATTACAGTTGTAAAACTTTTCATGTCTTGTTTTTTGCGAGAAATATTTTCAATATCTCATTATATGCTGCGGAACTTGTGACAACGTGTAGATTTTAATGTTTGTTGACAGAGTTTCACGCTTTCGTCGATAATCATGTTTTGAAGTAAACACAAAAAATTTATATTTATTGCGCGTGTATGTATATACAATATGTTACGACGTGCGTTACTTTATCGCCTTACCCCAAAACGTTTATTAAAAGAGAGAGGCAGAGGGAAAGAGATAGAGCCAGGCTTGACCGTGTCACTTGAAAATTTATTCCAAATCTGTCGAGAAAGAAAAAAAAAAAAAAAAAATCACATAGATCGTTGTTGCTGTCCTCGGTTGGATCGCACGCGTCGTAAACAAAGTCGATACAATCGATAATTTCCGGCAAATCGGGGATGACGGCTTTTCGGAAGTTTACTCGACCGGAAGGTATAGAGAGAGGATCGCGCGCGCGCTGCGGCGGCGGCGAGAGACACACACACATGGCACACACGGCAAGGGGAGGGGGGAAGGGGGGGGGGTTAACGACCGGTTGGAAATCCGCCGCCGTGTTGATGGTGGATTCGCCTCGGAGCTTTTGACGCGGATCAAATATTGGCGTGTGTCCTGTCGATCGGCGCGCCCACGCTACTACGTCACGACGCGACGCGACGCCGCGGTCCGCTTTGGTAAATCCTATTGAGTATTCAATTACGGCAGAGGAGAGCGGGAGGAATGAGGGGGAGGGGAAAGGGGTTACATACACACATACACATGTATATATATAGTTGGCCGATCCAAATGAAATTGAACGCTCTCCCACGTGACGTATACTAGGCATAACAGATGACAGAATGTCTCGAGAAATTTTTAAAGGGAATTGTATCAGCTGTGTCCCCTCAAATTATCGAATAATTGCAATTATTTAAGCTGTTTTATATAAAAAAAAATTATTGCTTTTTTATGATCTACATAAAAATTTGAAAAAAAAAATATATATATATATAAATAAATAATTTATACATAAAATAAATGACATATAATGTTGTCAAAAAATATCTTCCATAATAATTTGACTGAATATTAACTGTATAATTTTTATTACGATCAGTTATAATATACAGGGTGATTTCTTTTAATAGCGTATGCGCGCGAGTGCGTTTAGCTTGAAAATATTGAGTCTAGAGAAAGACATATGATCTGTTTAACCATCTTATCTTGGCTTCCTATTTTCTCGAGTAAATCGCGATGTATATGACGCGCAGAGAATCGCCTTATAAATCAACATGCAGACACGATGCGTCGTCGCCATGAAAAATATTCATCTAGTGAATATTAAATTCTTCACAAGTCGGTTAAAATCTTGTATAGATAAATCCACGCGCGATATAATGTACATTTTTCTATATTATTTTCGAGGAAAGAAACCGCTCTACTATCCAACAACGTACATACGATCGGAATGTGAATAGTATATCTCGAGACGGGTTACGTAGATTAATCATTTGCTACGACGGAAGCCGTACACTTGACCGGCTCTCGCCGAGAGTAAGCTCGTTAGGGCTTGAAAGAACTTTGTTAAGCTCCGAGAGATCGCGACAACAACAAGCTACCTCTGTATTGAGAATCTGTGTTTTCTGCTGTATACCGTGCGTACCAAATTCACGTGCACTAAAAAGGTCAATTCGCGCCTGTTTGTTACCTTTGTAACAAACAGCTGATTGTCATTTTTGTAACAATAGCGAGCGTACTTTTGGCGCTCATTTTATGACGATGATTTTTGCAACAATTTCGATCGTTGTAGCTTGAATTATTCTTTCGATTTATTTCTTGAATATCGCACATAGGATATATATTTGGGCTTTGGCCTGGAAGTTTGCTAAGTAACGTAAATGTACCGTAAACGATAGCTCCTGATATAACGTATCCTCATCGGATATGCTGTCGGCGATTCGCCACCGATCGCTAATGTAATTCCATTCTAGAGAGTAGCCCCGAATTTATTTCTGCTGAATTGAACCAAATGCTTTCGGCAAATTAGCAGCGAAAATGGAAATTTTTATTTTCACTCCCGTCTCGATTTTTTTTTTTCTTCCTTTTCTATTACCGCGTCGGATTCTTTTCATACTATAAAAGTTATTTCAAACCATGTGCCTTTTTTAAGTTCTTCAATTTTAAGTCGATTTTCTTCTTGATAAAAAAATCAAGATATTTATAGTTATTATTAGATTAATTAATATTAAAAATGTTATTTTTAATAAACTTTTGGAATTTTATTTTTAAAAGAGAAAATAAATGAAAATGTCACATTTTTCAATTAACTTCAACTAAATTTGACTTTGGCAGAATTTTGATTGGACGCAAAGATATACAATATTAAAAAATGAAAAAAAAAAAAAATGTAAATAATTCTTTTCCCTTCTCTCTCTTTTTAATTTAAAGAAAAATTATTTCCAAATTGATTCAAAAAGTTATGATTAAAGAGATATTCGATGATGACAGTTGATCTCAGGATATCTTACGTAGATAACAAAAAACCCATATATATTTCGTATACATTTTAATTCTGACAGTCTCTTAAACTTTGATGAGATCGAAAACTACTCTTGCTATTTATGCCTAATTATATCATATGTAATTATAAAGTTGATTTATGCCTGGAAGCGATGAGAAATTGCGTCTATGTAACTAGCACGAGTAACTTAATTCTGCATTAGTTTCCCATTTAGTAGCGTATGCTAAAGACATATCTGAGCGCGTAAGAGATTTACATTCACGTAAATACCCCTTATATACGCCGGAAGTAAACGAGAACTCTCTACGAGATCAAACGCGAGCTATTCTATTCTCGCGTTTTGATACGTATGCGAACCCTGCCTTATATGTATTCGACAAATATCTACGTAGTAGCACATTCGCTGACCGTCTCAAAGAAAATATTTCTCTTTGCCTCGAGAAACTCTGTGTACAAATTTTCCGCCGTGCTCGAATGGCGAATAATAACCAGAATAATAAGAAATGAGAATTAGATCTTTCTCTCTCTCTTTCTCTCTCTCTCTCTCTCTTCTATTTCTGTTTATGCAGCTATTAAAGAGCGGATTCTAAAATAAGTCGGCAAGCTTTTTTTGCAGTCGCATCATTCGAATAATTGGGAGCAAATTTTTATTACTGTGCGAAAATGTCTTGTTAAGCGAGTAAATTAAGCTAAATATTATGAATTTTATTAATTGGCATATTTTTGAAATTAGGATTTTTTATTTGCCAATGGAGAAATATTAATAATAAAGAAGTTGAAATTATTTTTAAATACATATTTATAATGGGCATTGTAGTTGAAATTAAATACCGAAATGATATTTTTTTTCAATTAAATTTATAAATTCAGTAAAATTTATTTTATTGCAAATATCATTTTCTATGTACAATATAATATGTGAGAAAGAAAATAATTATAAAATATTGTGTTTTCTGTATGAAGTAGATATGAATTTTTGAATATACGATTGTGTTCATTTTCAATTGTAAAATGGAACAAACACAGTAAAATTTTGATACTAATTAATTCAAAGTTAGATTTAATTAATAAGCATTGCGAATTAAACTATTTTGGAAATACGCTTTCATAAAGTACAGCTAAGGAAATGTTGTTTTTGAGTTCTAAAATAGACCCAACTTTAACATGAACTTAATTAGAGATTTAAATATTATAATGGTAACCTTAAACATAAGAAATTTGCAGCTATATATTATATAACGACATTGTGTTAAGGATTTCTAAGAAGAAGTTTGTTCGCGAAGTTTGTCAAAGAATCTCTACGGTCAAAGTATAATGAATGGTGATATTCAGTGAGATTTTGATTGCAAGTTGAACGTTATTTGATATGCGCCCGAAATTATTAATGCGAGTAATTTCAACAAAATAATTTCATAAATTGACAGATGGATACTTAGCTATTTGTATGAACTCAAAAAAATCGTGGGAAAAGTAATCTAACATATACAAGAAGAGGAAATATAATTAAAATATATATATATATATATATAAAATCTTCTAATTAGAGGAGCCTTACGTAAATTTAATCGCAAGTAATCTGATAGTCAATATAGTTTAGGATATACTTCCGTAGCAGATATCTATCGCTGTGTTAGCGCCGTGAGAATAGTCGAGTGTATTCTCGTTCGTTCAACCAACAATCCTGCGGCTGACGAGCGATTTCAGCGGAACGAGAGGTGTGTAGTAAAAGAAGAAAGAGAAGAAAAAAAAAAAAATGCTTTCGTGAGGTGATTGATCGTCTCGCGAGGACGACGCCCCTTTCGTCCTCGCGATCAACGTTCATCCGACCGATCGGGTGTACCTCACCTCGCCTCATCTCATCGCGGCGCCGCATCGCACCGCATCGTTCCGCACTGCACCGCACCGCACCGCACCGCACCCCGCAGGATCAATTTGTGATTTGCACATGCCGCATGGAACGCCTATATAATGTCTGATCGATCGGGCGTATCGGAAAAGAAATTTAAGTGCTCCAATACAACAAATCGTCCCTTAGGCTTTCTTTTTTTTTTTTTTCTTTCTTTTTTTAATAATTGAAATTTCTGCCATTTGTTTTCGCATTTATTGGAAAATTTTCCTTAACGATTCAACGATCTGTTAGTAGGCGTATTGTTTGTGCCCGATATTAGAATTTTTGGTCTATGGGAATTCGGCATTTTGTGCGAAAGGCGAAAGAATTTACAAAATTGAAATGGTATTTAAATTTAATTTTAATTACAACGTCAATTGTAAATATTTAAAAATAATTTCAAGTTTCTTTATTATCGAAATCTTTCGTGTCAAATGAAATTATACATATTTTTATCCCGAATTCTCTCTCTCTTTCTCTCTCAGATTATAGGTCGATTATGGGTCTAAAATAGATCTTATAATCTTGTAGAAATATATGACGAATGATTATTCGTTGGTTACTCGTAACGAATGAGCTTGTTGTTCGCTAATTTATTTAATGCTGTGTTTAGCATCGTATTATGTCGCGCTCTTGGAGATGA
The DNA here is from genome assembly GCA_038406275.1 of Cataglyphis albicans. Taxonomy (NCBI): domain Eukaryota; kingdom Metazoa; phylum Arthropoda; class Insecta; order Hymenoptera; family Formicidae; genus Cataglyphis; species Cataglyphis albicans. Next base: position 3,581,903 of record JBCAUJ010000123.1, on the reverse strand, counting down.
TTCTGTAACACGATAAACTGGGTCGCCCGGTTACGGATCCTATGAAGACCGTAATTTATAACAGCTGGATATATTTAGTACCTCGTCTGACATTCGCAGTTTGGCCGGTAGCACTAGGAGATTGCTCGCATAGTGATATATAAGGCGAGGAATATTGTACATTGGGAATATAAATGGAATAGAGAAAGTATCTATACATACATACATGTAGGAGGAAACACACGCATTCATGCGAAAGTGAAATTAACGATTTAATAATTTTTATTTCGCGTTATGCAATGTTTCCATTTTTTTTTTCTTTTTTTTTTTCTGTTCTTGAGGAAAATGCGCCGTCGATCGGTATTCAATAGAGGTTGTATATTTTTGTTTGTCAATTTTTTCTCCAAGTCCTGTATAAGAATCTTAAAATATCGATAATGTGAGAGTGTTTACGAGTCGAGAAAAAATTAAAATCGAGTTATCGAACATATAAATGCCTTTTGCAATCAACGACTTACTAAACGAAATTTTATCGATATAATTAATTATTTGAAAATTATTGCATTGTTATTTACGACCCTCGTGCTGCTTTTAATAATTTTATCAGAGCTATTGTAAAGTAATATTATTGTTTGTGCAGCAATACGGGACGGTAAAAATGAGCCGTAAATGCGCTATAAAACGCGAAATGTTCTAGCAATTGCACGCCCGGCTGCCGCTACGTATACTATGTTTATCGAACGATTTCGAGTAGTGATAGTACAAGTTGTTCGGTATAGATAAACGGTGCTGCAGGTGCGGAATCTGTCGTAAGAGCAAAGTAAGCGAATGCGTTTTGCGACGTAATGTCCGGATCGTTGTCGTTTGCCTCTACAGTTGTAAGCCAAGACGCGAAAATTTGTACGCAGATATTATATCTGGAATAAGCCGAATATAAAAAAAAAAAAAAAAAAGAGAGAGAGACATTGTAACATTGTGTGATACGTGCACAGAAAATAAATGTATGCACATTGTTGCATTCGACTGGTTAATTTGTTGCAATCGCACTCGGACACCACAATAGCAAGTTTTCAGCGTATAAAACAAAAGCTAACTCTCGATAAGCATTTAAACGGCGATAAATCCGCAACGCGATCGATATCGCACCGAACATTTCATTCGAACGAGGGGGGGGGGGGCGGCGTAGATAGTCGCGCGAATGCTCGCGAATATTTGCGTATATATATGTGCGTGTACGGTATATCCGCGACTAATTCCGCGTGTCGTTAAGCGAGACGAAGGTAACATCGGTAATTATTCTATTTTGTTCTCTTCTCTTCACCGTGTACATACACACAGCCTCCTCCCGTTCGTGATAGAATTTACAAATGAGGAAATAACTGACAATTACACGCAACTGCATTTTCCCTCAGACTCAGGATTTTCGGGACAGCTTTTTATCTCTGATTTTTTTTTTTTTTTTTTTTTGCCCAATTTGGAATAGGCCCTTCATTAATTTAAGCGCCGGTCAAAAAGGGCTTTTCGGGAAAACCAAACTTTAAAGATGCGAATGAATTGATAATAAAATCGTAATCTTTACTCCACTTGGAGTAAATGTAAAAATAAATAAAGAACAATTTTAATTTAATAAATAAGAATTATTTATTATATATTATTACAGGATATTTATAAAAATATTTAAAAAATTTGTACAAGAAATGAATGACAATCTAAAACATCCAGCATTTCCTCCACAGATTTCTTACGAGGATATACATGAGTATCAACAAAATTTATACAGAAACATGAAGAAGAGAGAGAATCTGTTGGACTTTTCTTTGCTCCCTTTTAATTTAATAAATATTTTTTGCTATTTGATAAAGACATAAATATTGCGCGAGAAAGCAGCGACGCCTGAACGTTTAATTCCTCTCTTGCCCACATATACACAAACATTTGATATGGAAAGAAGAGGAAGATGAGCGTAACGCGTTTAAGCGCAGAAAAATGTATATATGGGTATATAGAAAACATACGCGTTGTGTAGAAAATTGCAGATGTTGCACGCACGGTACTTGCGAACGACGATATAGCCGCGGGACATCGCTTTCCGGGGATACACCAATATGAAATAAAAGAGATAAACGAGACAAACGTGGTAGATGGCACATGCACGCGCGCAAACACACGTGTATCAAATATAAAGCTTTACGATAGAGAGAGGTGGACTCTTTCGAAATGCACGTCGATAACAAGCGTCTGCGTACGAATTTTCCCTCCAAATTGTATAAACGCTTCGTGCGATATTAGGTTCATTTCTCGATGGAGAAAAAATATCGCGCGCGATACGATGTGGGGGGAGAAAGATTGATTTCTCCTGGAATGGAAAATTTTTTTCATTGCCGGAAAATTTGGCCTAAATTTAAATTTTTGTGTCAATTTAACATAATGTAACACACCACTCAATAAGTCTCCGGTCTAATTAAGAAAAACAAATTTTTTTTTTAGAAATCACGTGGGTCTGTCAACAATGTCATAATGTGTCAGACCGGGGACTTATTGAGTGACGTGTTAGATATGTCAAGCGGTGCATTAATACTAATATTTCAACACAAAATGAACGTAAACTTTATAGTAATTTGAAATAAATTTCGTGTAAAATTAACATTTTTAATAATAAAATTAACTTGGAAAAATGTTATTGACGGTCTCTCATTTCATATTGTAGAATAAAATCAACATTTTCTTTCTGCAAATTTTCACAGATAAATCCTGTCACTAATAAAACATATTTATTATATAAAATTATAAATATATGCACGTTGCGTGTTATTTTTACACTTTTCTCAGTTGTTTTAATAAGTTTACATTGAAGTTCAATTAATACAATCGCTTATATGTTAAATTAACACATGAATGTGTTAAACATTTAACACACAAATTTTTACCGTCTTTTAAACAAAACGCAAATTTTCCAAGTATATAGGGTCAGAATTGTCGAACGGGTAGATAGGACGAATACGTTCCGTTCATTTATCGTAAGCGCGAAATTGTCGCGCGCGAAAATTTCGCATCCCATCGCGTCGTTGAATTTTAACTCGATACGGGGTGATCTACAGTTCCCTGGAAAGCGGCCGATAGTCGTTTCATGAGTTATGGCTCGCTGATGCTGCTGAACTCGCGTTACGAGGGAGAGATACGCGTATATATCGTAGGTATATTATATTCGTATTATTTAATTCTCCCCGCAGCACACGCGGAATAATACACGTATACACAAAATCTCTGGCTTTGTATATATTATTTTTCGCGATATTAATAATGAAACGTATGGATAAAACGGAGCATGCGATAAATACAAATTAATTAGAAAATATTCCATTTTTGTTACATGTCATAATAATAATAATAATAATAATGTAACTTTAAATAATAGCGTGGATTTTTGTAGCGCGAGGTAAAAACTGAAATTTATTTTAATCAAGATACGAGTTTATTTTAACAATTTACAAAATATTAATAGATTTCGAAAGTGTACATGTGAACATGTGCTATACTATGAGACATATGAGATTAAAATTGCGATACGATTATTTTTTTCTTTTTTTTTTTTTCCATTTCTGACACGATGAATGGAACGGTGTGTTAAATGATTATGCACAAATTTTATCGATATCAAAAGCTTGTCATCGCGCGATCGTTAATTTCCATGTTTATCGACGTCTGTAAAATCATAAATATTACCATAGACGGTTTTAAATTTAATTAAAAAGTTGATGAGATAAAAAGATACATAAATATATCGGTAAACGATAGATAACAGCGATCGATAATTGAAACGTCAAAGGTTAAAAATATATTCTAAGTGCTTATGTGTATGCTATAAATATCGTAGAATTTTTAATGGCTTGATAGATAGGATATACATGTGTATATGTGTTTTTATGACACATGATTTCCCTAAATGAGGGCATTCGACGCATATTTATGCTCTCACAGAGCGACGCGTTTGTTTCGATCATCATCATCGTCGGATGTGACAACGAGCATGACAAGTGAGTGGTGACAAGTTAATATTAGGCTTTCTAGAACAAAGCGTTTTTCATTGCAATTTATGATTTTCACATCCCGCCATATCAAGAGATACAGTCTATTGCGAATTAGATTCTGAAACAACGGCTGTGTAGTTGTCAGTAATTAATAGGAAAGAATTTAGATAAAAAAAAAAAAAAAACCCGCTACAATAAAATTTTCCTTTCTTTAATCTTTTCATTTGTTTGTTTAGCTTGAGAAATTTTGCTCTTAGGCATTATCTGTGTGTTTAATGTACATGAGGTACATAGCACAAGGTACAAAACTACGTCGGAAAATGCATTTTTGCGAATATCTGCATTTCAATAACTATTTCCGCGTTAGTATGTGTACACTTGGAATTCAGGTTACGTTACTGTTTGCGATATTCTCGATACTTTTTTTTTTTTTTATAAACAAAACGATAGTTCGTGGCGCACAATGATTTTTTTAATAATTTTAAACGGAATTCGAGGCGAATAGGATAAGGGAGATAGAGAGAGAGAGAGAGAGAGAGAGAGAGAGAGAGAGAGAGAGAGAGAGAGAGAGAGAGAATGTAAAATCATGGATATTTTAGATAAAAACATCTTTCTCGTTTTTATAACGCTCCAATTAAATATATATGAATGTCATAACTCAAATTCCAATCCAAATATTATTACTAAGCTTACTTTTTGTACAATTATTTAACGCATATTTATTAATACGCTGATTGGTTTGCAATAATTTTCTATAAATATCACGTATTTGCTTTTCTCCCGTACGTATGGAAATATTTTATATATATTCATTGCATGTGCGTGTGTGTAAAAATTTATTCAAGTAATATTCAAAAATAAATATAACCCAATTTCTCTTTTATTACTTTTAGGATTTTTTTCCTCAAGTTTTTATATTTGTCTCGTAAAAAAATTATTGAAAAATGCGTAATTAATACAACAAATAAATTGTGTATTATATTTAGTTCTTTTTTTTTGTACATTATTTTTAATTTTTTGTTTTCTCCGAAATATTAATGTGTAGGGTCTTGCGTCAAGAGCTTCAGTTTATAGCACTGTATTCCATACGACGACTCATTTGCATTTTCGAGATAGAATTAACGTCGAGTATATGTGCAACATTAAAATTACTCTCACGTTAGAGATGGTGGGTGCGAGGATTCAAAGCGAAGAGCAACCAGCCACTTGTATTCGGCTCATATCCCGGCCAGATATACATGTCCGCGTAAAAAAAAAGGGGAGAGTTTTTCTTGATAAGGACAGTCGCGTAATAAGAGTGGCTCGAGTTTGCACGCATGTCGGGCTTTTAATTTAATACAAAATTGCTATTATTATTGCCATCGCAGAAGCCACTTTCGTATAATATTTTTCTAATGCATCTGTATATAAGATAACTCTGACACGATTATTTTATTATCTGTCATTATTTATCGATTATTTATTTGTATTTACCTTTAATGTATTTACCTTTCGGGATATTTATTATAAAGCGAATGAAACAAATTTGATCTGAGAGCGATAAACATATGTTTAATCAAAAATGGCTTTTGAATCTGATTAATATAAATAATATATAAATAATATATAAAT
>JBCAUJ010000123.1:3541279-3552813 GCA_038406275.1 Cataglyphis albicans | reverse complement strand
TACAGCATATTTATATTCATTATTAATATTAAAAAATGATTATATTAATATTAAAAAATGATTATTAATATATATTTCATATATATTATTTTATTTTAAATATATTATTATTATTATTATTATTAATATATATTAAGATTAATATTTTAATATTCTAACATTTTATTTTAAGAAATTTATAGAACTATATTAATTACATAATTTATTTATATATATATATATAATGAATATAAATATGCTGTAAATAAATTATGTAATTAATATAGTTCTATAATTTTTTTTAAATAAAATGTTAGAATATTAAAATATTAATCTTAATATATATTAATAATAATAATAATACTATATTTAAAAAAAAAATAATATATATGAAATATATATTAATAATCATTTTTTAATATTAACTTTTATGAATAGCCGATTAGGTTGTTTTCGAGACACGCGATAAATATTCGATAAAAAGAAATATTGTCTCGTCGTGTACGATAACGCGCTTAGGCTTGCTTCCATCGGCAAAATGAAATCATTGCGAGAGTGTCCGTGGATATCACGAATTCGACGAACAAACTGTGCGCTTTTAACTCAAGATTCAAATGCAAAATAGGGTACTCTGATACGATTCGTTCCTCTTTGATTGAGTTGCCGACTTTACTTTTTATGTTTTTCTTTAAGTAAAGTACTTGTATTATTCGAAATACGTATTAGACTTCTGACGGATATGCAACCGCGATGTCGCTGTCTCTTTTAGTTAAACTTTTCACCGACAAACTTAAACGAAACAGGACAACTCGATATCCTATGATTGCAGCGTTAAGGATTGTCTCGCTAACAACTGGCGTTTATTACTCGTGTGAAGTTAAATAACCATTTTTTATACGACATTTTAATTCTACTTTGATACTTTTGCGAACATGCAAATGAAATGTGATAACGGAATAACCATCCGTACAATAATAAACGGGAATGGAATGTAGATTCAATATGTAGAACAATATGTAGATTCTACATAATCAATTTGCAGTTTCATAAAATTGCATAAAATTGACATAAAATTTTTTTCTGAAAAAGAGTGGCACAGGATATCGATACTTTTTAAATTATAGATAGTCGTACATTTAGGAAAAATAGATTCCTTGCTTTTGGGATAAAAAAATACATAAAACTTTATATTTTATTTAATCTTAAATAAATTTTATTTTAACACAATTTTTATTTGACATTTTATTATAAAGACATTTGAAGCTAGATATTAAAAAACGAGAAAAATGATAGTATTGATAATTTTTAATTATATTATAAGTATATTATAAGAAAAAGTGTATTTTATATTGCTGAAAGGGAGGATATATGGTGTACAAGAAATGCAGATACATCGTGTATATTATTTATATCAATATATATGATATCGTGTAGTTTATGGGAAAAAAAAGATTTAAACAATAAGAGTAATATTCTTTTTTTGTTTATATTTTGATAATTATTGATACTATATCGAAATAATGCTTATTATTAAAAACAAACTTTATAAAATTTTCTAAAAATAAATGTCACACAATCTCTCTCTCTCTCTCTTATATGTATTAACACAATCTTTATCTTATTTGATATTTAAATACCAAAAACGCGATAATAATCGAAAAGCACTTGGTTTGAAAGGACTAAATTTTGAGAGAGAGATTGTGTAACATGAATTAAAAATAAAAAAAAAAATACATAACTCGGAATTATTTGCCTCATTATAAGATTTAATTTTATCCTGATAATTATATTACAGGGTGGTGCGTCGTTCTTGCCGGTAAAAATATCCGTGGGATAAAATGTGTGCACTTTCGCCTTTATCCGAAAATCATGACAGCCGGTCGTATCAATTTTAAGCGGGCGATAATTGAATATCGGTTTTCGATATCTCATTATTTCGCTACTTAAATAACCATCGCTATTTGAAAATCATTTCTTCCTTTTTTATTGTCGAATTTTAAAGAATTTGTAACTCTCGAATCGAGTACGTACACGGCTTTATTCGAATATTCGGATTTTATCAACAAATTCACAGCTATAGCACGTTTGCATGCCTGGATAATAATGGTTCTGGTTAACAACCTTTGTAAGTGCTAGCTCGCTCACTGAAATCGCTCTAATCATATAATACACGCTTACCGTGTGCATTACGTAGTGATATTCATTGTGATAAAAAGTAACGCGGCTCATATATTTACAGTTTCTATTAAATTCGCGATAGAGTAAGTGAGGTAAGTGCCCAGCCGAAGAAGTGGAGTTTGTTCTAGAAATTGTTACGCGATTTATGATTCGCATAACTTGCACGATACGATATATAAACGCTAAATACTAACTGTGGGAAAGAGCCTATAGAGCGAGATTAACCAATGGTTAGTGATAATGTAATTGACGACGGAACTTTTCGATGTAAACTTGAGCATGATCTAATTCCGGTATGCAAATTAAATTGCTTGATCGATTAGAAACTAGGCCACTATTCTTGATTTTGCCGGTTGAATTTTATTTATTTACGGTTAGCCATTTTCTTGCAAATACTCGAGAGAATTATCAAACTGATCTATCCAATATATTCGAGATATGCAATATAATATTTATATTTATTATGTGTGAGGAATTTTATGTCTGAGAATTTCAATGAATTTTTCATTGAAATGTATCATCTCACTTTAAAATATAATTATGCTTTTAATGGGCGCGTTGTTTACACGATACCTTTTCATTAAGTAACGTGAAATTTTTATGTAAGTTTCTTACATCGTTTCTACGATAAACAACGGGAAGTCTTAATCCCATAGGAAATTAGTATCTAACATTTCCGAAGGAATAGAAAGCTTGTCGATATTCTAGTTGTGGTAGCGTGTCGAATAATGTATGTTAGGGGAAATCCAGTCAAAAATATATGTTCATAGATCACGGCATGTACGGTTTTCATTATAGATTTCTTGACCGACTTGTGTAATGATTTTTTTCCATAAAAATATTGATGCATTTACTGCTTTCGAATAATTGATAATTTAATATAGTTGTTGATAAATTAAGCTTTATAAGAGAAAATGGATCAGAAAGTATATATTCTTTAGTTAATTCGCGCATACGAATGGAGAGATTTTATTTTAATAAAATTTAGAGTGCGCGCGGTTTTTTTTTTTTAAACGAACGTTCTTTCTCCAATGGCGGAGAAGAAACTCGAGAAAAACAATGAAAACAGAGACATGGTTATTTTTCCATGACAGAAAATGTCACGATTCCTATTCCCTCGTAAAAGACGATTATGCGAATTTCGAATGCAAGCCAGGGACGCGTCTCAGACGACTAGACTCCAATCAGAGGGTGACGGGAATCAGCTGACGCTTTTTTCAATTTTAGCATACCCTCGATCCCCCGCACGCTACGCCATTGGTCGGCGAGACACGAAGACCAGCGTGAGCCTGGTTTTCTTGCCGTCTGGCCGTCTGCCAAGTCCTCCTTCGTTTCATCATGGAGACGTTTCATTCGACGTATCCATCGTACGCCTGTCTGTATATGTCCAGTACCAGGCTATATTTTGCGATCAATGTTTACCGATTTTCCTACGAACTCGTACAAAGGTCGTGTTCAATACCGCGTTGCATTCAATCTAAAGTTACCGCTTTCTCTTATTCATCTATGTATATGCAGAGAGGTCTACTACTCTCTCTCTGGCAAAACCTGGAATTCCTCTTCCTGGTATTTTTTTTTTGTGCCTGGAAAAAATCAAGGTATTCTCTCTGGAAATTTTATTGGGACTCGGAGAATTTTTTGAAAAATTCTTTTTTTGATAATTTGGAAAATTCATTTTTAAAAGTAAAAAATATTCGAGAGCTCAGAGAATATTCGGAATATTTTTTTATAAGATTAAGAGAAAGTCCGGATTTAGGATTTTCTATAAAGGTGTTTTTTTGAAGTGAGTAATATTTAATTTAATATTAGAACAGCTAGACTTACGCAGACGAACGGGTTTGATTATCAGAAGTTTATTTAGATAAATAATTGAATAATTATTTACGTTTTTAATTGCAAATAAATTTGACATATTAGACATATTGTTGCAACTTATCTTATGTTATATTAAGAAACTTGCCCCCCTCTCTCTCTAAGACAGATTAATTTGTTTAAATGAAAAAATTTGCGAAATTATGATGCTTTTTGGATTGTTTTAATTTTTAACGGCTTTTAATTAATTTCGTAATGGTAATATAGAATAAACCGCATACGTTGCATACCGAAATGCATTTAGATTGCACACCCGAAACGGGACAAGTCCTAACACGGCCAAGACGGCTATTATAGCCTGATGTAAGGCAAAGACAAATCGCCGATGCGAAAGTGAAATTACAGTTTCCTGTTACAACTGCGACCAAAGTCCTCATTTATGCCCGCACAACTATGACCGCGCGTGTGAACATTGTATGTATGCAAGACGCGGAACCCGACTGGTGTAATTTCTGACAACCGTTTATAGAATTGGAGCGTTCTCACGACCAGAAACAATAAATGTCACATTAACGGTAGTCAGAGACCCGTAAAACTTCATTATTTCCCAGATAATAATTAACAATTGTTAAATTCTAATGCCATAAATTTTAACACGATTTTGTAACCAAAATTATTAATCTATTTTTATTTTTAACGGATACAAGTTTTTATATTTGGGTGGAGATAGAGATAAAGAAAGTAGTGTCTTAATTGTTGGCTTCCATTTAACGAAAAATATATTAACGATTAATCATAAGCGTCGATAAAATTTATCGATGTTTTCAATTTCAGTGCTTAATTTTTTTTTTTTTTTTTTTTTTTTTAAATCAATTTTTTTTTAAATAAAATATTGCAGAATTTTGAATAGCTTTTATAGAGATATTCTAAAGATGTTAACTGAATATCGTGCTGTACGTGGTTTTATTTAAAAATTTTTAATTTATTGTATATTTTAAGGTATATTTTAAGTATGTTGCACGAATTTATATTTTACGAATTTCTAAATGAAACCAACTGTTGCCCTTAACCTGGAATAGAATTGCCAACACTAATTATTAAATTCTATTAGCGCAGTACGGCACGCACATATTACTTGGAGAAATTTCTTGCACGCAAAATTTTAAAAACACATGAATTTCAAGGAGTGATTTTTTTTTTTTTTTTTTTTTTTTTCTTGTGATATTAATCTAAGATTTTAGAAAAAAAATCGTAGTTTAATTTAAATTCTTCATGTGTCTATAGTGTTATAGTTATTATATATAATTTAATAAATTAATATGATGGGAATAAGAAAAGTAGAAGAACTGAGAATAATCTCTCTATATTTCTTAAGTGTTGCTTTAACAAAGGATAAATTTTTGACGTGACGTTGACGTAGAATGCCGAGAATAATAGAGAAGATTATTCTCAGGGTGAACAAAGCTGAAAATTAGCGTTATAAAATTTTTGTTTCTAATTACATCTGCAGCTGTTAATTTGCGAGATTATCGAAAAATAGATCGAAATAGAATAAAGACCATCTGAAAGTACGTAAAGAAGCTCGAAATACTAAGATTATTACTGTAAATTAATTGCGTGAAAAAATATCGAAAATAGAAAAGCTAGGGATTGGATATTTAAAGAATTCAATTTGATTTAATTTGTTTATCGTAACATACAGTATATGTCTACATTGAAGCATTTTTAGCACGACAGCATTAATAAATAATCATTTTAATATACAAGATACTATCCGATAAAATGAAGCGAAAATATCCCATCCTTCTTTTCTTAACGTTTAATAAACTGTCATATAGATTTACAAACAAGTGCAAAATATTACTTTATCGATTTTGGTAAAGGAAATTTTGTCAACAAATTAAGCATGCAATAAATAGTAAGACAGAACGAATACATTGTAGATTATCCTGTAGCGATTTTGTGAAATTTTATCGGAACATAAAGGTCTGACGGTTGACAACTTTTTTACATCATCGAAATACTAATTTTAACGTGAAATAAATAAGGATAGAGCCTTATTCGCGATCGATCGATCGACGCTTGAACTCGAGCGCGGAGGATTTGCTATTGCTGGCATTGTCAGACCCAGATCACAAAATAGCGACATCGATCTGAATCTTGGAGAATCATCGGAGGCCGTTATCGGTTAGTCTCCGGAGACCGGTGGGGCATAGATTTTGCTCCCCGGTCGACTTCCGAGGAGATGGAATATGGATCGTGCCACCGATCAACCTAACGGAAGCGCGAGCAGATAGATTCTGCCATTCGTCAACGATGACGAAGGACGTGTCTCGTAACCGATCGACTTCTCGAGTCAAGCAGGCGGATTTCATCCTCCCGTTAACATTCGCAAGTTGCGGTAGATAGCTCTGATCAACTTGCACGAAGTGGAATAGTCAAATTCGCAACTGTGTGAATATGATTCAAGAAGCGGTGGAAAATGGAATTTGCCGTTGACCAATTTCCGGAGCCAGCTTAACAAATTTTCTCGTTAAACGTTTCCGTGTTCGAGAGATATCTACTCGAGCTACTAAAGAAATACTTTGTAGTAATTTTATTGCAAGAGAAATTGCAGAATAGATTTCTTATTTTTTTATATCTATTTATATTATATATATATATATATTTTTTTTTTATAAAAAATTTATTTATAATATTTATTTATTTATTATTTTATAAAAAATATATATATATATTTTTTTTTTATGTTATCATATATATAATTATTTTTATTTTCTATTTTTATTTAAAAACTTTTTCTTATCCAATCAAAATATCTTAATTTATAATGAACGTTAACAATGTTTTTTGAAATTTTTGAATAGCTGAAATTTTCAAATCTGTTAATGATTTTTCAATCGAGTCACCAAATTTTATATAACAGGAGTCACTGCAGGAAAATCTAAAATACATTTTGCCTCATTAATTGCTATGTGTGCTTAATTTATTCATAAAATGTTTTTAAATCTGAATTAACAAAATAATATTTTGCACTCGTACAATTACAATTTCGCGTATATGTAGAGCATAATTTTTAATAATTTAATTCCTATAGATTTTAATTTATATATAAAATGGAGAGAGAAAGACAGAGGGAGAGAGATGTACAGTGCTATGTATAGTACGTTACATAAACAACACTGTGGTAACGCAGAATACACTGCTGGCGAAAGTATACAAACTCCAGCCTCGGAATCAACGGCCAAGTTCTACGCAATATTTGCAAGTGTGCGAGAGCGCATTTTAGCGAAGCTTTCTACCTCACTTCTTCCTGAACGATCCGAAACATTAAACTTGACTTAACAAATAAAAGGGCGAGCGTGTATAACTTTCAAATCCCTTTAAAACGATCCAACTTTTGGATTTCGCTCGGCGTTTCGACGATGCTGAGAGAAAGAGCGAAAGAAAGAGAGAGAGAGAGAGAGAGAGAGAGAGAGCTCTCTCGCGGACCCGCGAACAATCACCAAAAGCTACCGCAATAGTCGGCAGAAAATCGCTCCGTAGGGCCATTGCCTCGGGACGCTCCGCTATGGGGGGGACGATCTTCCATCCCCGAAGAGGGGAAGACAGAGAAAGAATTCCCCTCGCCTGCATTATGCCACTGTGCGCGTGTGAGCGAGCGACTATACGTGCACGTGTTTGTGTGCGTAAGCACACGGTGAATAATAAATAGAGGAGTCGGCGTGGCGATAAAGCTTCGCCATGCGTTATTACTATATTACACGTGAGGAGTCTCTCTCTCTCTCTCTCTCTCTCTCTCTTCATATGGTGTACGTGTGCGAAAACCAGTGAAAGGTAGAGAACGCATATATTTGTGTATATGTGTGTGAGTACGTTGCACACTAGTGCAAGCGTCAATGTGGATCACGCGAGTTTGCGTGCGTAAGATCCATTCTCCCTCTTTCTCCTTCCCTCTCTTTCTCTCGTCGCCCCTCTTTGTCGACCTGCGCCGCTCGCTTGTCTGTCCTTATCCGCCGTCCCTTATTTGTGGCCGTTTCCTTACGATGCCCTAGGCAGCAAACTCCGACATACACTTATCTACCTGGACTAGGGGACTACTCCGAATCTGGATCGGTTTACGTTCAAACAAGTTTGCCGCAGGATAAGGGTGGAGGAGGTCTCGAGGAGATGGAGAATGTGGAGTTTTTATGTCTTGGAAAAATTTTTCCATACTTTTATCGCGTATTACGTACGCACCGTGATATGTAATTGGTACTTGTTGATAACTTGACATTTAACATAAATTTCTCGCCATTTTAAAATACAATTAAAAGTGCAGCTTCTGAGCTAATTACAAATGATGATACTATAAAAGAGGCAGAATTGCAATGCAACTGATGACTATAATTACGAGTGTCTTGCAAATAATGTTTAATATTCCAAAAATTATATGGGATTTAAAGTGGATGCTTCTTTCAAGTACAAATGAATTTAATGATGGTATTAAAGCGGATAGTTTTTTAAGCAAATGAAACGTTATCTCGCGCGAATGTCCAAAAAATCGATTTTTTAATTATGATACGCCTTTCGTTCGTAAAATTTAATGACCAAATAGAATACATGAATCTTAAATTAAAAAATATAATTCGAGGAAGAGAGAAAAAAGGTTCAATTGTATAAATAAATTCTCCAAGAATTATTTTATTTATAGATATTCCATATTTTGAAAAAAAAAAAAAAAAAAAAAAAAAAAAAAAAAAAAAAAAAAAAAAAAATTAAAACAACATAAATTATATAAATTAATTTTTTCTTGCATTGAATCTTATATTTCGAAAATACTCGTATTTTTAATCTTCTACAACACCAAAAGATTAAGCGAATTGACTTACCAAAGAAAGAAGAAATTAAATACAGCGCTGACTACGTGAAAATTTTTATGTCACTGGGAACGTATTCGATTCCAACGTTACTTTGTAGACCCGTGTTAAGTTTAAAAGAGGGGAAACGGCTTCCTCCCTTCTCTCTCTTTCTCTCTCTCTCTCTCTCATATCCTTACTCCATTTCTTTCTCTTATACGTCCTCTCTCAGCTCTCCCACGCTATGTGTTACTCTTAATCTAGCGACTGTGGCATTTTAATTTCCACCTGACTTGGCCCCGTATATATTATTTTCATAATTCAAGCCAACCTTCTCGCCGCAAAAGCGTCCACTACGGTTTTCGTTCCCTCAGCCACTTGAAGCGGGCCACCCTGGCGCCGCTAGACGAGTGGCTTTTGCCACAGGGGGTTTATAGATTGTGCAAGTTTTGCTTCTCTGAATTAGAGGTTGTAGTGGCCATATTTCCTTTTTTTTTTTTTCATTTTTTTTATCTCTTTACTTGTTAGTGGTTTATTCTCTAATTCACAAATGGAAATATAAATACTAAACTGCAATTAATCTAAGCTATCTTATGCTATTTGCATTTGTGGAATGTTTATACACAGATATTTCATACAAATAATTTCAAGAAATGTGAAATTTTATTCTCCTTTTAAATTTAATACCTATAATGCATTTTATACGTTTATTATCGTTTATATCTTTTTTTTTTTTTTTTTCAAAATCGCATTTTAATAAAATATTGTACTAGAGTAATGTATCGAACTTTATTTATTTTTCGATAAACTTTTAATTCAAGTATTTATTATGTGGCTTGTAAAAAATGTAAACGATCGCAATTTTAAAATGATAGTGCATTTTTAATGGATGCTTCACACGATATTCTGGTGGGAACATTTCAGAAACGTTTTGTATATCTTGACATTGTATTTAACAATGTATTGTTGGTCATTAAAAGTCGTTAAATGTCATACTTTTCTCATTACTACAACTGACGTTGCATTGGACGTTGATATATGAAATTCATGTTTTAATTGTTTACATAGTCACTGGAACACTGTGGTCATAACTTTGGTTGTGTTTCGTTTATTTACAATTCTCCCAACTGTATTCAAAGAATTACACGTATCATTAATTAAACAGAGCGACTGCAATATTTGTTAAAGATTGCACTAATGTAACGTATCGAACATGCAATCTATGAGTTTTTGCGATGTTAATTGGCGCATCAATGTGGGCGCACGTCAGTAAGACAGATGTGCGAATCGTGAGCGGACGATTCATACTCCAAGGTCATCGAAAATGATTTATTCTAAGAGTGTAAGAGTGTTTTACCAAGGGTGTATGACACACGGGGAAAATAGCTCACGCAGGTAAGCCGTATGACGTGTAAGGCAACACGCGAATTAACAGTTTATAACGATCGATCGTGCAGCTCTCCACACCCCGTATTACAATATGTCAGCAGTTTTTTTTTTTTTTAGCATTTCCTTTCTTTTTTTCTTTTACATAAATGTGATATATTACGCGATAAAATTATTATGTGCAACGAAGAACATTATACAGTTGCCACGGGAAATTGACACTTTTTCGACTTTTTTCTCGTACAAGATTAAAATGTGAAGGAATGTGAGATATAATAAGTACTACTTGAAAATGAGTTAATGTCGGACAAGAAAGAGAGAGAGAGAGGAGAAAGATTTATTTTATACTGCAATATTTATAAATTAAAAAAAAAAAATAATTAATTGCATATATCGAGTTACAGAAAGTATATTTTGACAATGAAAATTTTCTCTTTCTTTAACAAATAATATATTTGATCACGTATGCAGATTTCATTTTTACAATATATTTTCATTTCTTCTATACTTTGTATAACTTTTTTTTTTTTTTTTTTTGTTTTGTTTTGTTTTGTTTTGACGTATATAAAGTAGATTTTAACATGCGTATTATCTCTAGTGATTATCTGTTGAAAGTTAAAACTAATTTTTAATTATGAAAAGTGATTGAAGTTATCACGTGCATTTCGTACAAAAGTTACCGTGATACGTAAAGACATTTTATTCCTGGAGTTATAGGTCGGCATGATAAATGAACCCACGATCGACACTTTGCGAGCGTGACCATTATCATATTTGGATCGTATATCTCGTGGATTTCAGAGACGAGGACCTCATTTCCGCGAGTACGAAATTCTAATGCGATCATATATATCCTTAATTTGATCGTGATATATTAGCGTCGCTATTTGTCATCTTTAGTAAATGAATTTATCAAAATTGACGAACATTATTATACGTACAATTCAAGCAATCAAAGATGTTCCATTTTTCTGCGAACATTTTATAAATTGTCTAAAAATTATCTTTCTGATTTTTAAAATTACTTTTTTGATTGTATGTTATTGGACACGTTTCAACAGTATTGTTTCAAAATATTTATTTTTCCAGGTAAACTTGCATTTGTCTCGTAAAAATATGATTTTTTTTGCGACTATTTGCGGATAAAAGCAAATATTTTGTATTTGGTGCGATCTTCTTTGGCTATTATCAGTGCCGTTGATTCATTCTGACGGCTACTAACGCGGGGCTTAGTAGAAAGGCTAGGGTGAAAAGGTTTTGTGTCTATGTATGTGAATAACAATTGAAAATTACCTTGCCGGTTAGTGAGCATTAGAATAATAATTTTATAATTATACGCTT
>JBCAUJ010000123.1:3476788-3510292 GCA_038406275.1 Cataglyphis albicans | reverse complement strand
AGAGAGAGAGAGAGAGAGAGAGAGAATGGATCCGAAGTACCGAGAGTGAGAGGGAGGCGGCTCTGACCGGTCATTCACTCTCGGGATGGTCGCGTAAAAACTTGCCGCTCTACCTTCTACACGTTTCTCGCACACGTATACATGTTGTATGTGTACGTGCTACTACGATGGCAGGAGATGGACGAACGCAGACGACGCAGAGGTAGTAGGAAGAAAGCGGAGATAGACAGATGCGTAGCGGACCCGATGGTGGCCGTTCGCTTCGCTTCGCTCCGCTCGCGTTTCGGCCTGCGACAAATCGTCCTACTCGAACTGCAATGTCGCGGATCTGGTTGCACTCGAGTGCTCTCTGCAAATGTTCACCATGCCGGCTCTGATGGGCCTTGATGACCGTTGATAAAAAAAAAAATACGCCCGGATACCGTAAGAAGCGCCTGCATCCGCATCCAGAATACGCCGTTATTCTATTATTAGAAGCAGCACAACTGCGATATAATGAAAATTTTAGATTTTTTTTTTTTTTTTTTTATTTTTCAAAGACTTCGGATTTTGATATCAAAAGGAATCATTAAATGGATAGATTTTTTTTTAACTACTCCCGTATCTTGCTAAATTGCGTTTCGTTTTTTATAGATTTAAAGAAAGATTTATTTTTCCTGCTAAAATTATTTTATTTATAATACACTAGTTTCTTTGCTTTGAATTTTATTTAAGCATGTAATTGTATTAAATAAAAATAATATTGTATTATAATATATAAGTAAATAGCTTGGAAAGGGGGGGGGGGGCACTACAAAAAATTTTACAAAACTTTTATATGAATCTTTTAAAATTCAGAGAAATTCGTTCGTGCCTCTATAAAGTTTAATCGAAGATATTGAAGGGAAATATGATTGATTCCGAACAATTTGTATATCACGGATAGCAGCGTCAAGTGGCGTTAACGTGAGATAATTTTTACGTAACGCATAATTAAGAAGTTACCGTCCGCTGCGGAATATTTAGCAGTACACGAGCTGCGCTAATTGTTCCATCAGCTCGATATCGACGTTATTCAAATTAATCAAAGTAACTATCACGTCGAGCAGCGGCGCGCCGCGGACTATTAATTGGGCGGCTTTTTGTTCATTACGGTAACGGCTGCAATTTGCGGCAGGGTTATTCGTATTGTCGCTCATTAAATTCACCGGCCGCGTACATGCCTATTTACTTAGGAATTGGCGCGCAAGAAATATGTCTTCCCTCGCCCTTTAGTATTCTTTAGTCTTTTTCTCTCTCATTCTTTCCCGTGTCTACGAATTCTGCGGACGCTGTGGTTGCTTCATGGTAAAAAGCTAGATAACCCCGTACCCAGTCGGCGGAACAATAATTCACTATAAGATATTGATCTTCGGGAAATATAGCGAAGACATTTTTGGTGACTTTTATCATCGAGAAAATAAGATTTTTTGCTTTTTAACATTGCATATATTTCTTTTTCTTTTTCTTTTTTTTTTATTAAAATACAGACGGAGTTACTAGAAACAAAAAACAGATTTAGTCGTTTATTGTATTTCAATATTACAATACAAAAATTATTTAAAATGGAAAAATATCTCTTTGTTTATCATTAATGGCAATAATTATTTATAACATTAGTCGGGCAATGGAATTTAATATAACTTGTACAAGTAGGTGATATCACGAGTTTAATTTCCTTGAATTAAATTAAATAAAGATTCAAATTATTACAATTTTTACAAAAATCGTAGTTGACTGTATCTCGCGAATTGTCTCGAGGGGAAAATATTTTTAGTATTATAATAATTATGTAATATCTATGCTAAATTGAAATGATGCAAAGTGTTGCATCGCTTGTCTTCTTTTAATGACAGATCTGTATTTCTTGGCTCATATAACTTTTCCGGAGGCCGCATTATATTTCTAAAGAACCATACGAAACGCCACATAAAAGATCGAACACATTAGGGAACTACGGTAAATTTCTGGGCAGGCCATTCAAACTTCCTTTTTGTTCAACAGGGATGGGTGGGCGGGTTACAGAAGTAAATGAAACTCGAAAGAGTTGTCCGTACAAAAAAAAAAAAAAAAAAAAAAAAAAAAAGAGCAGGTCGAGAAATTCTGAAATCTATCGTGCGGAAATATTTATTTAATGCTGATGAATGTTTGCTGCATTTATTAAGTAGATAATTAAAAAATTAGAATTAGAATGGAGAATTAAAGAAAATTTTGAAACAATTTCTATGAATCAGAAGATTTAAAAATAATTAAAAATAATTCAGAAAAATTGAGAAAATGAAAAAAATTTGAAACAATTAATCATACACCATAGAGTTCAGAGTATATTTATTCTATTTAGCAAAATATCTTTTAATCCATTTTTTTTTTTAATGAAAAACTCAAATCACAGTAATTTTATCTGACAAAAATTTGATAGATAAATCTTTTTTACATCTGATGAAAAGTGCTTTTAGAAACGCATAGGCGGAATAACAATTTGCATTGAATATCGTACGCTCCTGTACCGCGAGAATTTTAACAAAATTGAAATGATTCGTTCGTTCTCCACCTGTGGCATTCGCGAGCTAATAGCTGTTTCATAAAATTTAAAAGTTACAAGTTTCGCGAGGCGCGACGAGTTATCGTCGCGCCGGTAACAAACTGTGAGTCGGAACATTTGCCGTTCCATAAAACCGTTTAAGTTTTTAAAGTGTAAGGTCCACCTCGCAGTTCCGAGACACTTTTATTAGCGCAACGACTAAATTAGTTTTGTAATCCGTAAGACGGTAAGTTCGAGTTTGTCACTTGAACGGACGACTTCTTGTACTGGACAGAAAAAGAAAGATATATCTATTCTACGGGAATAAAAATAAAAAAAAAAATCGTGTATAAATAATTTAAAAAATTTTAATTTTATAGTTTCTTTATTTTTCATCGAATCACATGATTTAAACATTAATCGTTTCTAACGCGTGTTTAAAAAAAATTTATTTTGAAATAAAAAATATATGTATATAAATAGAATTTAAAGATAGTTTGCAATAAGTCTCTCTGTCGGACATGGTATAATAAAAAAAAATTTATATAGTTTATAATAAATACTTATTAATTCAAACACGCACATATATTATTAAAAGTGTAACAAATGATATCCTGTCAATGAAGGGGAAATTCTTGATAGTACCAACAACTATTGTTGATTATGTAGCGAGGAACGATTTTAAATGTTGATGCCAGCACGTGCTTTGAAATATATAATCTGGCAAAAGACATAATTTAATCACGCCTTTTTTCGTACAACCGTAAATACCTCAGGCAGCAATGGGTTAGTTGAACTCCGCGAGTTCGTAAGATCCTTGGGAGAGAAATTTCACTTGACCCGAGAGTATAACTTCTTTCAGAAGATACACAAGATCTTGGATGGAATAATAAATGCATTATTTACTCATTTGAAATAGTGACAGGCTCCGATTGCGTAAAAATATTTTTCTATATATAATGCAATTTTATCTTTTTTTTTTTTTTCCTTAAATTGAAGGGGAAATTTTAAATAACATATTTTATCATAGTGTTACGTTTACTTAAATCGTCGGAAATTTATATACATATTTTAATCTAATATATGAGTCTGAAAATAATTCAAAGAATTTAGAGAATTTAAAAAATTAATTAGTTATATATTATTTATCTTTTCATAAAAATTGTCACTTTTGTGATTCTCATCGTAAATAAAAGCATTCAATGAACATGATCGCATACATAAAATATAAATTATAAATTATAAATAATTTGTTACAAGTATGAGAATATCTTATAATACACTTTTGTTTTTATATTTTATATATTCAACAATTATACAATTATAGTCAATTGCATAAAGCATATTTTGCACTGTGACGAATATTTTTAAATATTTTTATGACAAACAATTGTATTATTTTCATTATAAATTTGCGTGTGTGTGTGTGTGTGTGTGTATAAATGTCAAGAAATAATACTATACGGATTATCTTTAAATTAAAGGCTGTCCCTTGTTGGAGAAATCATAGATGTAGGAAATTTGTCGCGCGACACTTTGAAATGCGTATAACTCACTTTTATGCTAGTTTTAATTTCTCCCGATGGGAATAGATAACGTGCTTCTCTCCTTTTCACCGGAGGGACTGCGGAATGATATTTTTCATACTAGCTGATTTTCAAAGAATATTTCGCCACAAGATGACGTGTAGATTCCATGTCTCTAGAGTCTCTCTTTTCTAACGTTTCTTTCAATGCACGAAGACATGTATCTACAAGATTTCCAAGAATGTTTTTCATCGCGTAAATGGTACTTTTTACAAAATATCTTAAAAAACATCATTTGCGTTTTCTCTTTTATATATTAATACCTTTAATAATTAAATTGAATATTAATTTAAAAAAAAAAAATCTCATTTCTATCTATTAATTTCAACATGATTATGAGATAAAATTTGAATTTTATGTCGCGAATTTTGACATTTATTGAAACACGCAGTGTTTAAGAAAGAAAACGCTCTGTTTTTTTCGTTAAATTGCAAGTAAAATATCACGTAAGGAGTACCACTTGAGATATAAACTCTTATGCAAACCAAGTTTCCGCGGATGGAAAAAAAATTTCAACAAGAAGCGGGTGCAGAAGTTGGGCGCGTTTCGTTCACAAATCGAACTTTCGCAAAAACACTGCGGCCGACATCGGGTCGTAACATATACAACTGCCGGCCTTTCGTACCCGAGATAAATCGCTCGCGAAGTTTCCATTTTCATAATCCAAGAGCGATTTGCGGGAGTTTCTCTCGCGCGCACGTTTGTGCAACATAATTTACGCGGAAAAATCCAGATGATCGACCGTTAATTTCGTTCGCAACTTTTTCGCTCACAACTTCTACCGGAATTAAATCGCTAGCTGGGTAACACATTAGTGACGTGAAAAAATTGGCAAATAAAAGACATGTTCTCGTCATTTATTTTTTAAAAGATAGTGAGTAATTGAAAAAAAAAAATATATATATATATATATATAATTAACTGATGTCAAACTGTGGAAATCTTCTTGAAATATCAGAGAGAGGGAAATCTTGATTTTAATTTTAAAGTTTTGAGAACTGCAACTCGTATATTGAAATCTTGCAAACTTTTGCCATCTTCATCCTTTTCTGGTCGGATTGACAATATCGATCTTTACGTAGAGTGAAATTATTTTGTGTAAGATTTTCGAGAAAAATATTATTGAAAATTCGAAGAGTAAAATTCTTGCTGTTTTATATCGTATATCGCTGAATTTGTTTTCGTAAAAGTTATTAATACATATAGAGACAGCACAAATTAAAAAAGATGCCATGTTTTAAATATATAGTGACCTAAAATAATTTATTAACTCATTGAAAAAGTTATGTATAAAAAAATATTGAAATTATTATTTGTTTTTTTTTTTTGATGCATATTTTAGTAGCTTTGGCGAAGACAAAATTGATTTATATAAATCTTTAGGATTAATCTTTTATTCTTTAAGCTTGAATTTCTCAACGAAATCTTTTTGCAAAGAATGCATCTTAACTGAAAGTTTTAATTATATCATTAGAATTTTGATTTATTAAGAATAAAGGCGAATAATAATGCTTGATTAAATAATGTCATATTAAATATCACATTATCGAATTATCGACATGTCAATTATAAATTGTCGTAATACTTCTTATCTATAATTATTGACGATATATTCGACCATTGCCCCAGTTATTCGAAACAGCACTTAGCCGCGGATAGGAAGATGGTGCGAGAAAATTCGATCTGGTTTCGAAAAGCTTTAATTTCCAGAGAGAACCCTAATCGGAGAAATTTAACGTTCTGGAAAAAGCGCAATATCTTAGCTGGCTCGCTCTCGCAAACGTAGCGTCGCGTTATTCGAGTACAATACGAGCGGATCTCGCCGCGGATGAAATCGAGTCGAGAGCCAACAAGGCGGATGTCGCCGGATATTCCGGCCAGCTATGGAGATACGGTCATTTGCTCCGACTCGATCTGGAAACTCTCGTACGCGATCGCTTCCATTTACCCGATCGAGGGGGCGATGCCCCGTCTTAGCCGCGGTACCCTTTCTCTCCTCCCTTGATCCTCGGCTCGTTGCAGCTGATTGCGGTTCGACCTAACGGAAGCTCGATTCGACTTAATACCGTCGCGATAATTTCACGATCTCGGTCTCCTCTTCCGAAGCGAGAAAGTAAGAAGAAATGCTTACCTCTTTGTGTGTGGGTATATCTTCTCTCCTTTCTCCTCACAATGGAAATCGTTTGGTTCTCTTATTCTCGAGCCTTTATCTTAATCCGCTACTACTTAGCACTTCTCTCTCTTTTTTTTTTTTTTTTTTTTTTTATCACTTTTCTCGAATATATCGATCTTGTCCTTTCCGCTTCGTTCTCTTTTCTCTTTTTGATACGCTGTGCATTAGAGTTTTTATTCCTCTTTCATACTATTCATTCTACTCTCGACTCTTTTTTCTTTCCACGATATTTCCTTTCATTTCTATGCCTCATTCGGACTTCCATTCTGCTCGAAACGATCGATTCGTGAAGAAGGCTGAAGTTTTGCCCTCGGCGAAAGGCGAAATCACTAGTGAAGGATTGCCAGAGGTAGCAATACAGGATAATCTGGGGATGAGAGGATTCTCAAACTGGCAAGAACGTGAACTCTTTTACGTGGAATGATAAAAATATTACGTTATGCTGGATGACGGTAAATAAAGGTGCATTTATGTCTATACTTTGAAAAACCGATGTTAATTCGTTTTTTTTTTTTTTTTTTTTTTTTTTTTCTCCTTTTTTTTAATGACGATGAATAGAATCGAGTATTTTAACTTTTATTTCTTACACTTTTTATTTACACGTGACAAGCGATTTTATAAGTAAGGATATACAATTAATAACACATCACTCAATAAGTCCCCGGTCTGACACATTATGACAACATTGTTGACAGACCCACGTGATTTCTAAAAAAAAATTTGTTTTTCTTAATTAGACCGGAGACTTATTGAGTGATGTGTTACGTTACTATTCGCGAAAAACTAGACAACTTTTATGAAAAATAAAAAGAATTTCTATAAGAGAATATATTATAAATCTTACTTATATATTAACATAGATATTCATATACGGTGCAAAAATTTTTGGTTGTCTTTAAATTGTGAAACGAATGTATATATGTAGATGAAATTAATAATTTGCAGTCACAGATAATACAAATCCATAATATGTGAATGTAAATATTTGGTAGTCGAATGTAAAGCGTCATCTTTCAGTAATTAATTAGAATTTGTAATTAAAACTACCCATTACTAACAATTATCATAATTCACCGTTATCTGTTTAACTTACATATCTATTTTGACTGTCATTTATATTATCGCAGTTATAATTGCTTATCTATTCGGATATATATTCCCGGAAATAAGTCATTCGAAACAACTCATCCGTACGTTATCAATGGCGATAGCGCGTAACAAACATCGGTCACTTGTCGCTATTAATCGAGTCGGATATTTGGTTATCTTAGCGAATTCCGAGTATATACTGGATGTATAAATAATATCAATGTTACCCATGCACGCGCAAAGTATAGTTTGTGTCGAACTCACTATGCCAAAAATATATCATGTGTGCAATCGAGAAGAAAGTTCCTTCTACGACGATATTTTATGGTTCTCCAAAGGATATTGCGTTATAATGTTATAAATGATGTATGGTTGCAGGATGAATGCACCGTTTTGTATGATTGAAAAGAAAACTTTTCTCGATCGTTGCATGTTTGATCGATTAGAATTGCATCTTATAAAGTAATTAAATTATGACATGCATTTCTTTCTCTATTCACCCATCGCATATATTTTTTTTGAAAAAAATTTGTTCTTTTTTTTTTTATATATAATTTATATTCTTGTTTATGCTAAAAAAAATTGTATGTATAACAAGTTTCCAATTGTCATTTTTTTTTTTTTTTTTTTTTTTTTTATATCCGTTATTTAAAAATTGAGATCGATTTTTTTTTATACGCGAAAATATCAAAAAAGGATAAAACTTGCAAATTTCTAATATTTAACATTATATATAATTTTTAATTATTAAGTCTTGAATAACATTCTGTTAAAAAATTTCAAATTGAAATCAACTGTGTTTAATTATTTATTTGACAGCAGCTTCACATGCTTTGACATTGAAAGAAAAAAATTGATGTTTAAAAAACCTGAAGATCTTAGAGTTGGAAAATATTTTAAAAATCTTGAATTTTTATATCTAAAAAAAGGAGCAACTATTATAAACTTATTACATACACATAGTCTCCGACTTGGGACGAGTATGTCCCAGATGTATCGTCTGAGGATACATTATAGGAAACCATAGGATCACATCGTAACTTTTCACGTAATCAACTAACTCAAAAAAAGCTTCGCACGGCCAATATCATATGGCCAGCGTTACAACGCCAGTGTCGACTTATTGTCGCGGTAGAAGTCGCGTGCCATCCATATATTTCCGCTTAACGCAACTATCAAAGGGGGAAAAGCGCGGGAGGGAAGGAGGGCGAATTTAATCTATTTATCGCGGCTGCCGACAATCCTCCTCCCTCACTTTGGTCTTTTCTTTTACGTGTATAGGTGCACTCGGGACTTTCCAGCAACTACGAACTTCCTCTGACATTCTCCCACCCTCCGTCACAGGTTGCCTTCAACAATTCTCCCGCTTTTACCCCTCCCTATACACACACACACACACACACACACGCACGCACAAGCGCATCTCTCGTCTGCCTCGTGTTACTTCATAGCGGCTTGTAACTATGGGCTTCCCCGCCGCCTTCGTGTGTGCTGCAGGCGGCACAATTAGTGCGCGCCATTAGTCAGCAGCAGCCTTTTCCTTCTACATACAAAATTGTGTCTCGGTAAAGGCGCCTCTGTGTCTATTCGAGGGAAGAGAAAGGGTAGATAATAGGTACGTGCGCGAGCGCAACCCCTTCCCTCTTCGAGGGTGCGAGACGAGGCGTTGGCGTGCTCAAACAAATATTCGCGAGAAGAAAAGAGAGAGAGAGAGAGGAGGAGGGGGGGGGGGGAGGGGGTAGGGCTACCTCGCTCGAAAGTTGCACTAAAGTGTCTTCTTTCGTGACGCTGGATCGTCTTTTGTTATACAGAGACCACCCCGTATATGCCGTGCGAATCAAGCCCGCGCGCTTCGTTCCGGGGGGGTGGGGGGAGGTGAGAGGGGGGGGGAAGGAGGGTATCTCGTTGTCAGTATCGGGTTAGGTCAAGATGTGCCTTTAAAATTTAATTTTGCCAAAGTAGCAGCATCGAATTCTTTATAATCCGAGTTCGGAGAATTTTCGGAATGTTGGCCTCAATATGCGAGATCTTGTTAGGGTCAAATTAAAGCACGCGCGATCTGATATATTATAATGTGTAACGTACGCTCTTGCTAGTTATAATAGAATTTATTGCCAGATTGATTTTCCTTGAAAATCGTTAGCTCGAAACATTCTCCTCTTCCGAGATATGAAAGAATATAATACAATGAAATGAATATCTTTTAATATATAATTAATAAAAATGCCCACAAGTTTTCAAAATGTATTTAATATTGTATTTATTTTTAGCATTTTTTTCTAAATGATACATATTATCTATAACACCGGCTTCTATAATCTCATTTCATTGTAGCAATTTTAAGAGATAAAAGGCAGATGAGCGCGCGCGATAATTTTTTATTTATAGTGTCTATAATCTATTTATATATTTCATAATTTGCCGATGCGCACAATTATTCCTGACGTCTCACGGTCGATGACCGTAATGAAATGTGAATAGCTTTTATATCAAATAAAATAATCAATATAGAAAGAGGAAATTAAACCGATATAAACAGAAATATATATATAGGATTTTTCATTATTTATTGAATGTGTATAAATAAGTTGGAAAATTATAGCATCATATTTTATATATTTGGAATTTTTATTGATACATCGATAGATTTGTTGAATCTTTATTTAAATTAAAATCGATTTTCTTGAAAATAAAATACCTTGTATGGCATTTTATTTTGTTTTATTTTTAATTTTTTTTTTTTTTTTCCACGCGTAGTATTACTTCCTCGGTTGTTCGCGCGTTTGTTATTTTTTCTAAAGAAAAATTAAATACAGAATAAATGTCATAATTTTCTAGAATTTAAAATTTATTTTGCATTGGATATCGGAAACTACGCTTTCGTAAAATAAGACAAGCAAATAATAGTCTCTACGTAAGCGAGAAAAGTTTCGATTCGCGGTGAGAGAATCAACGTCCAAATGTGTACAAATATTACCCAATGATGCGCAAATACACGTCCTTTGTTCTCTGAAAGCATCAGATACAATACAAAGCCCGTTCCTCTCGAAAGTGTGTATTTGAGGGACTTTTCCCCGTCGCCCGTTAACTCTATTGTGATTGCGAGCACTGTAAAGAGGCACCTGCCTTTTCCTGGCTACGTAAGGAAATAATGGCCAGTAAAGGCGCCACTATGTCTACTGTTAAGGAAAAGCCACGGACCGGGGGGATAATACGCGCCTGCACCTTTTTCAAGTCGAGACGACAGAGGGAGGCCACGATATATCTCTCACGCCGGAAAAACGCCTCGGAAAAAGAATTTGTACGAGATCGCGCCGATATTATCTGAAAATATAGTCGATCATGTTTCTTCCAATTTTATCTTTCAAACAATTTTCTTTCTTCACTAGCCATTTGAACGAGGAAATAAATGACTAGTTCTATTTTTGTTTCTTATTGATGTTATTATTATTATTATTATTATTATTATTATTATTATTATTATTATCTATTAATTATTCTTATTTTTTTCTAAATATATATTACAATAATTAATGATCGAAATATAAATAAAGAGTAGATACAAATATATTGTAGATATAGATTAAATAATAATTAATGTCATCTATCAATAATCAAATAAAATATAACTTATTTATAATTTTTTTAAAGGTTAATTTATATCTAAAATATATTTATACATTTTCTATAAAAGTTGCAGAGAAATGTGAATGAATTTTTGCGTTTTTAAGTATCGTCTTCCAAAGAGATTCTCCATCTTGTGATTTCAATTCGACTTTTGAATGGAGCTTGGAAAATCAGCGTCGGCAATAAAGAGAAACACGCTATATATAAACGGGCGAGAGCCCTCGAGGCACTCGTTTTCCGAGATACTGAAATTTCGAAAGATCCATCAGGCAGAAGAGTACTCCCTTTATGATCGCACATTGTGCAGCGTCGCACAAGACGACACCTGCACCCATTCATAAAGGCCGGATTACTCCGGCTATGCACACGTCGTAAGAGTATTAACTTCGCTCTGCTTATATACAATACAGCGATATACCAGGTGTTTAAAAACTATGGGGATATCTTTTTAATTGGCCTCCCTTGAAGAGGGGAGTTAATGGAAAGATAATTTTTTTTCTTTTTTCAATTTTTTCAATTTTACATTTTTGTAATTAAACATTGAATTAAATTGAGAAATTCTGTCATCTATTTATTCTTCCGAAATTTAATTTATTAAGAGCTTTTATCGTCAACTTTGTTGATTAAAATATTTGAAATGTATTGATATTTTTATTGGAAAAAAAATTTTTTCAAAAATCTGGAACCACAAATTATATTCGATTGATTTCAAAACATCTTGTATATCGATTAGCCCGAGGGCTAGAGACATGCCGGCATGCTAGTTGCTGATCGATGCATTGGGTTGTGCGTGTATTAGTAAGTCAGTTAGTCAGTCAGAGCGCGAACAGCCACGCTCATTTTCCGCATGAATATGTCGGAATTGTACGTATACGTGTGCGGGGATTTAAACGTTCGTTAGGGAGACATGAAGCGGATGTAGGAGTGCACCCTCTCGCGCACTCTCGAACGTTGACTCGCGGGCGCATCGCAACGCAATGCGAAATAACGAGCCTCGAGTGCCGGCCACTTGAAGCCCCACGACGCAAAACACCTGAAACACTTTTTTGCGCGCCGTTTATGACATCGCGTTTGCCTTAAGTTTCGTTGAACCCTTGTCGAACGTCAAGCCCCGCAAGAATTGCGTCAATCGTTTGACCGACATGACGTGATGTCATTTTGTCATTTCTACTCTAGTGTTTTCAAATTTTTTTTTTAAATATTTTTTGTCTTTTACTAAACTCGTTATAATCGTTTGTGTATTTTAACTTTTTTTATGGATCTTTTTAGCAAAAAATTATAAATTATTATTTTTTAATTATTATTATTATAAATTATTATTTAGGATAATATTATATATTGTCGTATTTTGTAGTCGTTTAAGTCGTTTTAAAATAGAATATGAGAAAAGGAAGAAAAGAAAAAAGACGCATCATGAATATTTTAATTTTGCTGAAAAAAAAAAGATAAAAAAGATGAATTTAATATATAAGAATTTAATATATAAGAAACTCTTTATAATAACTATTATTTATTAGAAAGTGAAGTGAACTTTTTAAAAATATTTTGTGAATGTTGCAAAACATATTTCATATAAATTAACATCACACTCAGTACTTGCTTCTCTTTCTTCCTTTTGGAAATGTGAGTACAAACTCTTTTATCCTGTACCTTCTTGCAAGATCTTAAGAAACTTAAAGGAAATGTCTTTTAGTTAGTCTTCCCGCGGAGTTTGGCAATTAGAGGACAGCGTCTCTGTGTACACGCAGGTGTGGCACACTAAAGAGATTAATCTTTTGTTAAAAAAAAATGAGTTCTAAGCTACCAATTTAATAACGATAAGGAAATGATGTAACCTAAACAAATTTTGAAAAATTTTGCGCTTATTATTTTTACAAATTAGGGATTTGAAAGTATCAATATAAAAAGTTCAGCATATCACGCGCATACATTAATTAATTTTTTTTAAATCATTAAAAAATTACAAAATAAGACAAATAAATCTAAGAAAAAATACATTATTAAAATTTAATATTAATTTTTTAAATTAATATTTTTAATTAAACACATACATATAACACATCACTCAATAAGTCTCCGGTCTAACTAAGAAAAACAAATTTTTTTTTAGAAACCACGTGGATCTGTCAACAATGTTGCCATATATGTGTCAGACCGGGGACTTATTGAGTGATGTGTTATGTGTATACAGAGTAAATAAAAATCATAATTTTTTAAAAAATTATTATCAAAAACATCAGCGTGTGTATTTTTCTCTTATAATAATAGCCAGTAATAGCCAATTATATGAATTTTTAAAAGAAATAGGATCTTTCATTTTTCCTTTCTCATTTGCGGGCGAAATGTAATGCAGCTCTCTACTTCGCATAACAGGCACGAATTCGATTTCTTTCGCGAAATTGAAAAATTGGCCTGTTTTATCGGCCACTGGCGTGTAGAGATTAAATTAGAAAAAGAGATCCTCCTCCCGTCGGTGGATCGTATCCTACGTTCTATTGTTCGCTCGCGCACCCAATTGCATATGTGCATATTCTCTGGCTCATGCTGTTTCTACCGTATACGGTTTAGCCGTATCATGCTGGTACCACACACCATGCGCCTTTGTCCTATATATATATATTCACACGTAGTACGAGAATATTGTAAAAGCACAGGAGACACGGGTTATTTGAAAATCTTAAGCATGATACGGATTAATGCTATATTAAATAGAGAGATTAGACTTTCTGATATGACTATTCTAAATATTTATTTGTATATTAGTATTATAATATTCTGTATAAATTATTATGATTATAATATTAATTTGCGTGCTCGCGAATCTTGATTTTATAATTTTTCAAATTAATACTGTAATTATTAAATGAATATAATTAACCGGCTGTTGATTTGGCATTGCAACACACACGACTGCATGACACTTGCACTGCGTTACTTACATAAATAATTATATATAAATATTATTACAGTTATTACATTATATAATATAATCCTCGTTTTGTAGCTATTATTATTTATAATAATAGCTGCATTTATAAGTGCACAGTATGACGGTGGAACGCGCGGATGTATATGTTGCAGTTTATTAATGCTTCAGAAGTAAATAAAGGGTCAAGAATCATGTATAATTACTAGCATGGGATAATCTGCGCTTCATTAATATGAAAGACCTTTACTCAAGTTGCTGCGCATAAATATTATAATATTGTTTGGTGACACATAAATGATGTACACGTTCCACCGTACATGTTCTAATATAATAGCCATCGCGTTTATGTTTTCAAGCTCGATTATGACTTGTTATAATCGAGCAACTGCGTGCTCTCAAGTTATTGATATAAGTTTCAGAATAATTTACAATCTATGTTTACGGATATAGAAACTTAAATCATGTATTTCCATTTAAATCGCTTATACAGTAATCTGAGAGATCAGTTATTATTAAATATTAATTGCAAAATTCTATAAACGCGTAATTGGTTAAATGAAAATTACAATTATATAAATGTAAGAATAATAAGAATACGATTATAATTAAATAAATCGCAAGAATTTTAAGAATGATGGGAACTCTGCGAAAAGATCGGAAGAATAAATGAAAAATTGGCGGAATTATATGTATGTACCTTTAGTAGAAGCTTGTGTTAGCATTACGTAAATATATATAACAAAGCTCGTTTTATTTTGACTAAAGTTGTGCTCTGTTATTCTGTTTTATTTGCGCGTAAAATTTAAATTATATTTTTATAATAAATTATGTACAGCGTCTCTTGTTTCGCTCCGCATCACGCTGTTGTCCCAAACTCTCTGCAAGTCTACGATTGAAGTAAACTCTGCGTCATATTGTAGCATTTTCTGTCTCTCGTTACATTAATTATTACAGAAATTTTTTTTCTTTGTATTTGATGAACATTGGGTATTTTTTCAGCATGATAAAATGAAGTCAATTTCTTCTCTCTCTCTCTCTCTCTCTCTCTCTCTCTTGTCAAGTACAGTTACGATTAAATTAAACACATCTCGCTGTACAGCTCTTTCTTCCTTTCTCTTCTAAATGTATTTTTTAATGTGTTTGACTACTTTATATGCAGAATTAATAGTAAGAGAAAGTATGATATCAAAATTAAAAAAGTCAAGAAAACGGAAGAAAGTTAGGGCCGTAGTTGAAACATTAACGAAATAAGAAATGAAAAAATTGAATTTTATGCATATGAAAATTTAGAAGAATATTCCAAATCTTTCTCGCGTAATATTTTAAAGGAATTGAAAATATTTTAAATATAAAATAATTAAATCGATGGGGAAGGTAATCGAGACATGAGAGTTACAATTAATTTTCAAGTTTAAACATTTTATTATTTTCGTGTATTTAGGTTTATCTCTGGATTTTAATCCTACGTTAAAATTAGGAAAGTTTAATCGAAATTATATGGAAAAGTTGTCGAACGTGAGAAAAACTTTTGCGACAGGACGCGTGATGACCATAACAAATTTAACCGACGGTGTCCAAAGGTGTCACCCGCCAACTGACGTCTTCCATTAGTCGAGAACATTGAAAAAACTGAATAGTTTTTTGGCTCTTCTTGAAAAGAAAATCAATTCTCAGGAAACACCGCATCCTCACGTCACACGAATTAGGGCATATGTGACACTACAACTTTGATAAATTGATCTATATTGCATTTTTAGAAAGAAAAAAAGTGAAAGAAGCAATATAACAATTTTTTCAATGTAAAATTTTTAAAATGTAGGAATAAAAGTAAATAAATTCTTTTTATTTGCAGCATTTTTTTTTTTTTTTTTTAGATATGTGAAGGAATCTGTTTGATGAATTATTTTCAAATTATAAAAATTTGTTTTTAAAAATTAAGTACCAAAGTTTCACATAATTTAGTAAATTGCCATGTTTCAAAGTGACGTTTAAAATTTATTTTAATATAATCATACGGATATTGTAAATTGAAATATAATAAATAAATGCATGTGTCTGTGTGTTTTGTCGCTGCAGAAATAAAAGCACAATCCAATACTCTTTCATGCAATAAAAGTATTTTGACGGTGTACAAGAGTAAGAAAAGACCAGGTGTTTCGTTTACAACCACGTTATTAGATTAAATACTAACTCGTTCAATATATATATACATATATATATACTCTCGCTACTGTAAACACCAATGACGACCGCTCGCCGGTTAATCTGCGGGTTAAAGCAAAACCGTCTCCGCCGCCGGCGCAGGAAAATTGAAAAGAGAGACGGCTGACACAGCTCGACATTCCGTTCGCGAAATTACACTTGTCTGACTTCATTCCGAGCACAATAGCAACGACAGTAATGGCATGCGAGTTGATAAGCAATGTTTCAAAATCGTTATTGAAGTAGCCATTTGCGCATGACAACCGTCAAGATTTAATGTGCCGGAGATTGAATTACAAATAAGTTTAATATAGAGGTAGAAGAGCTACACAGTTTCGTGTATGTATGTGCGTTTAATAATCATCGTTTGAGTTTTCCGTGAAAATATGTCACATTTTCGGCACATTAGCGTTGCAACCAAAAATTGTGCATTTTTGTTCACATTATACGTATTTTACATTGTATGTATAAATACATATTCGTGACATCAAGAGAATATAAAAGAATTATACAAATTTCGATCTATCAACGTGAAATTTATCTATTATATAACGACGATTAGCAGAGAGTTGTAAATAAAGCGCAATATGGCGGGAAATGTGGCAAGTGCTGAGGACTCTCAAATATTAGCGGTAACTATAAATTCCAAACTTGCAATGTAATTCAAACTATATATATATATATATATATATATATATATATATAAGTTACTCCGACACGAATGATGTATTATTGGACATCACGCGCTATATAATTTATTACCCGTTTCTTGTTATTCGCCGCGTTTGTGAAAGGTAATATCTGCGTTTGGATCATAATACATGGTATTAAATCGATCGAGAAAATGATCGGCGAGTGTAATCGACGATACGACCCTGGTGTTTGTTGGGGTGTGTTTTTTTTTTTTTTTTTTTTTTTTTTTAATTAAGGACTATCCGACTCGTTGGCTCGCCGCGAAAAACTTTTCACGTGGAATGCGCCTGCGACTAAATGCCTATAGCCGGATTTATTCGCAGCTCTTGGTCGCATAAAACGGACGGGCACAGTGGCAGAGAAATACGTATATATTCTACTTAGTAGGATGCGATGGTACAAAATGTTTTTCACGGTACCTCGCCGCACTTTCCTGGCACAATACACCCTTGAATTCCCCTTTATCTCTCCTTTCTTGTTATTTCGACTAAAGAGGATATTTAAGTTACTTCGTTAAAAACTTTCGAATTACCTGACTGCAAATGTTTTCTGCGCAATATATAGGAAACGTTACTGAAATATACTTGAGTGAACTTGAGAGTTTCATTATGTCGAAGTGTGGGAAAAAGAGCAAAGTAAACATTCATATCCGCGCGAAGATAAATAAATTTTCTTGCAAATGAAAACTAACATTCAACAAGTGATTTTCGCTCAACATAATGCATTTTACAACATACATGTATATATCTTTAGCCTTTTTTATAAATATAAGAGAAATATAATTATTATGTATCAATATTATAATTAAGTTTATCGATTAATTTTAATTAATTAGTTTTACGTATTGACAGAAACTTTTTTCTTGTCTTTATATATAAAATTTGTTTTTTATCCAAATGATGTAATGACATCAGAGTGTTAAAAGGTATAATTAAATAAAGAATTATTCAATTGTAATTCGATAAAAAAAAAAAATTTAATTTCTTGACAAAAAAAAAAAAATTTAATAAATTCGAATCATAAATGTATTTGTCAAATTTATTTTCAGTAACAGCAGATATACTTATATACCAAGTTTTGTTAAGACAATTTTTTTAAGAAAACATTACTAGATTTCTTGAAATCTTTGATCTAAATCTTTTTTAAAAATTCTAAGCTAATATTTTGTCGCGTCGATTGGAAATTATTTTGAACGACAGTGTACTTTTCGCACAATTTTTTCCCCTCACATTATTTAAGGAGAGATTACATCCCAATAAATGTTTATATACAAAATAAATTGGATACAGATAGATTAATTTTTTCCAACATCAATAAACTTCTAAGAGGGATAACTAGCGTTCAAATAATATTACACGACAGATATCTTAATTCATCAGACTCGTCCGATATCGCCTCGTGCGTTTTAAACGAAAACTTTCCGGCTTGAAAAGAAACTCTGATCGATCGCAAAAAGCCGATTACTTAATTCTGTAGAAAAACCGAATATAAAGGAGACTCGTCCTGTCGGACGAATATCCCTCTTCTTTCGTTTACTCCCGGATAAGCACGCTTTTCCTGTTAACTATGCTTTCTCCTTCCATGTCTCTTCCGTTAGCCATCATGAAAGTTACGTTGACAGGATCCACAGCCGGAATATTCGAATCAGTCCACGAACAAAAGGGAAGGAAAAATTCGCGAGAAGTTCTCTCGTGGCGGCGCATTATGCCGTGATACTACGGTATGATGTTCCCGAAGTCGAATTTATCCGCGGGTTAAAACGTAAAATCGGCCAGCGCCGCAGGCTCGAAACTGGCTCGAAATCGTATTACTCGATGAATATGCAGTGCGATTTTGCGGTCGAAAGTTTTCAGCCGGGTTGTAACTCGCCGTGCTGTTTCTGCTTCCGCTCCGTCGTACCGTTGTCGGTCCTAAAACCAGCGGGCCGGGATTCTCGCAGAGAGACGTATTCTAATTAGAACAAAAAGCGGAATATATCACGCGACTGTTCCTAAATCACATCCGTACCCGAAATCCCGTTCGGCTCCTTAATTGGTTCCTTCGCCATCCCGCTCACCGGGCAAGAAATCATTTAGGATCCGGAAATTAATTAAGAATCACGTAGCGAGGTGGCGATTAACTTATATTAATTGTACGGACCGTACTCGCGTGGATTCTTCATTCTTTGTGAGAAAAGAACGCTCAGCGTTTAATTCATCCTTTGAGATCCGAGAGTGTGAGATGACGAATGGATTTTCAATATTCGTAACAAGAGCTCTGCCGTTACTTATGTAAGATGTAATTATATACTTGGCGTTCGATAATTTTTACAAACACATTAAACGTTTTTAGCTAACAAGTTGAGTATTCTTTCATTTAGTTTTTTTTTTTTTTTTTTTTTTTTATGTATAAATTTGTCTTAAAAGTAAAAGCACGAGATAAAAGTATATTTACAAATTATTTTAATAAATTTTTATTATAAAATAATAATTTTTTTTAGCTCTATTTGTGTTTATGGTATTATACGAAGTAAAAATAAATATCAAGATTATTTAAACATCGTGTAAAAAATAATAATATAAATAAGAATAAAATTACTTATGCACTTTTTTATTCATACGATTTGTTATTTTTACAAATTTAATTGGTTAAGCTGAATTGGATTTTAGGATTTGATGCATTCGAATAACGACACGTTCGAAGATAATTTGCCTTCCCGGGACATAATTCGATTTCTCTATCGTGCTAAATGTACCCTCGTTATCCAATTTCCCTATCGAGCTATCGCTTCGAATTACTATCTAATTCGTAACTAATAAAATCTATCATCATCCGCCAGTGAAAAGAAATTAATTCAAAGTTTTAAATAAAGCATTTAAAAGATTGTCTAAACTGTTCTCCGAACATTATTTACAAAATTGTTTATGCTTTTGTCTTTTTGACATTTGTGTTATTCGAAAAAGTATATTGATTCCGTTGATAAACTTATGAATCGCAATCGATCGAAAATTCCGCGAGGTATTTGGCTTTTTTGAAAAAAGCATCAATGATGAAAAGTTTTTACTGCGAATGTGCAGCTTTACCGCACCCGTTTTATCGAGGCGTGACCAGCCCGAAATTATCGAGGAAAGTGGAATTTTCCGGTCGACCATGAGACGTCGTAAAGATATAACGCAGCACCAAGGTAGAAGCTGAATAGCTTGTTCAAGGATTTCTGCTTGGCAGTATGCAGCTGCAGCTCCTGTCATAACCTACCTACCTACCTACCTACCTACCTACCTACCTATCTACCTATCTACCTATCTGCCTTCCTCACCTTCTCCTCTCCTTGTCGTTTCGTTCAACTCTGTGTCTCTCAACATTGCCTCGAGGCTACGAGATGGTCGGTTTAAATAAGGAGACCGAGAACACCGAGTCATGGCAAGCAACATTTGACTTTTTATACCGAGCGGATAATAATGTTCTATAATTAGGATTGTGGCCAATCTCTTTTTTCCCGATTTTTTGAAAAATTTTAATATCCTATTTTTCATTCAACTCTCTACAGGGCAATCAATCTCCTCTTCTCCTGATTAATTTGTGAACTTTCGCACGATTTGTCACGCGTCATCCAGTTATCCAGTACATTGAGTACATTTGTCTATTTTTAATTTTTATTGCTCAACATTTAAAAGCGCCATCATTTTACTTATATATTCGTAAAAAACAAAAAAGAATTCTCTATCGTGAGATGACAAATTATTTTAATTTGGACTGGAAAACATACATGATTTTTTGTCAGTCAATAATACAATAACTGTTTCCTGCCTGAAGATATAAGAGCAATATTTTATTTTGTTATCCAGAGTTTGTATTCAAATCCTGTGAACGTCAAAAAATTCAATTAACTCAAGCTCTTTATCCCTTAATAATCTTACTTTGTATAAAAAACCGTTGATTCACATTTATTATTTATCTTCGTATCTAAAGAGAGGAAAAGAAGTACTCGTATATGAAATGAGAGAATATGACTTTGATGCATATCTAAAGCGAAACATCTGAACGATGTAGATCGAAGTCGGAAAATGTAGCTCCCTTGTTACAGCAGCGAATCATTATTCATCAATGCATTTCAATCTAAAGAATAATAATAACGGTATATTACTTCCTCTTTCGCAGTTTGTGTGCGATAATAATTCCACGCATCAATGCGAAAGGGGAAAAAAAAAAAAAAAAAAAAAGAAGTACCAGGTGCGTTATCATTATTATCACGAGTGCGTCATCATCGGATTAAAATTCAACCGCCGCTTACGCGCGCGGTGGTGGATATTCGTTTATTCTCATCTTTCGCGCCGAGATCGTGCGACGATTCAACAAGATTTAACGTCGCGTTATATTATATTTAATTCTATTGCGTGCGGCTTACGCGATATAAATTATACCTTAAAGTCGACTTTAACATTAAAACTTTGGGCTTTACATTTTTCGCGCGTAGAGCCAAGCTTTAAATTTGCTGTCGAACGAAACGGAAACTCGCAAAATTAATGCGATCTCGAAGGGAATTATTAAAGCCTCTTTTTCGCGTTAAAATGCGAGAGAAGAACAACAGCCATTCCGAATTGATTCGGATGGTCCTCTCCCTTATCGAAAGCACGGGGGAGGGATTAAGGTCCCTTTAAATGGCTACTATTTTCATATAGGAGTATTAATCTCTGGCTGACCTCTAATCGGATTTTCCTATAGAAATTCGCGATGTACACAAACGCGAAGTCCACCGAGATGGTAATGTTTGCTCGATCTTGTCTGTTTCAGAGATTGCAGTGGTCCAGCACCGAGGCGCATCGCCAGCTTTGCTACCTGAAGGGCCGCAGCGACGACGAGTGCCAGAACTATGTGCGGGTGTTCGGCAGACAGGGCCCCGATCGCTTCCTCGTTTGCGGCACGAATGCCTACAAGCCGCTCTGCAGACAGTTCACGATCAAGGTAAGCTTCGGATAAGTCCTAGAGCACATACAGGGTGCTCCTTAAATCGCGTGTCTATATTTCGGTAGGTGAATCTAGAGCGTGAAACAAAAAAGAAAAGGAAACATTGCATATGGTATTGTTTATTAGACAATTGGGTGATAGATAACACATCACTCAATAAGTCCCCGGTCTGACACATATATGACAACATTGTTGACAGATCCACGTGATTTCTGAAAAAAAATTTGTTTTTCTTCTAGTTAGACCGGAGACTTATTGAGTGATGTGTTATATTATTAAATTATTTTTTATTTTTTGCACTATAATTGTATTATACTTTTGATAAGATAATTCTGACCACTTTCTGTAATACGTAAAGAAAATGAATGTAATGCATGGATATAGCAAATAGAATACATTAGAATATTTATTCCAACTTTCCCAGCTATCTTTTCATGTTGAATTTATATTTGAAGTTACATTTACATTATTGGGAAATATTCTCTCTGCACATACATATATTATACAATATTTTTGATTAAATGTATGAGGCTTTATGTTCCGAATTACAAAATTTGTAAAAAAATGCCTAAATAACCCAAATATTCGCTTTATCGACAGCAAAACATTTTCTCCCAAATTCATCACAAATAAAGAAAAAGAAGTTTGAAAAAATATTTATGTTGATATAAAAAGGATCTGGCGTTTTACGCCCTTCTAGATTCACCATCTGAAATATTGACATCCAATTAAAAATCCCTATATTTTTCGTTGCCGATACTTTTCAACCTGTCGGCGGGTCGTATCGAAAAAGAAAGAAGGAAACGCGAAGCCCGCGTATAACATATCGTATAAAATCAAGTGCGAACGAGTTGGTTAATGCGCAAAAGAACGAACGATTGACTCTTTTGACAGGCAATTTTCTGAGGGAGGGATTCGAAAATATGTAGCGGAACTTAATCGCGCAATCGGTAAACCACATTTAACCCTTCGTGTTTGTATAATATGTACGAGAATGAGATGCCGCAGGGCTACCGCAATGGCATCGTTATATCCGTAACGGTATTGCTAACATTTCCTGAAAGTTTCATGCAATTCCGGCGCACGGCTTTCAAATTACATAACGCTTTCATCGTGCATACGTGTCAGGGCCCAAACCTTTATACCGGGAGTTACAAAACACCGTAAAATGGCTGTAACTAATGAATGTATTTCGTGAAATACTTCATTTCACAATCACCGTTCAGCTCGATGGTCATTGTGAGACGTATGATTAAGTAACAATCTAGAATATCAATCTTTGCGTATAGTTTGTAAGAGATTTATAGCGTGCTTACACTGTGAATGTAAAAAAAAAGATGGTTTTAAAAATTAGTAGCTGCTAACTCAAAAGCACACTTTTCTTTTTACTAGTTTTTAGTTTTTATAAAGTTATTACTGTGATTGAAGGATTTCAGAAAATTAATTTATTCAACTGAATTTTTTCAACTTTTTAAAATTTTTAGAGGAAAGAATTATTATCAGATTATTATTAATCACTTTGTTAAAGGTGTATGTACATTTTTGCACAAAAAGATATTCGCAATTTATAAAAGCAATATATATTTATATTTTGAAAGGAGAAAAAAAAAAATAATAACATAGTTGGAAAATTATTAAAAGGAAAAAGAGATATCATAAAACGGGAAAGCTCGCAACTTTTTAATCATTTTCTTCCTTGTTCTCAAGTATCTTACAATTATTCGCTCTGGCACTGATTTATAGTCTCTAAAGCTTCTTTTTGTTTTAACTTTATTCCCGTCGTTCCACGCACATCTTTGATTCATTAATAGTTTGAATTTTCTTTTTATCAAAGTACACAGTTTTTATGCCAACGTCTCTTCCAATAATTCACAATAATATTTAAACATGCGAGTAAAAATTCTAAATGCTATATTAAATTAGTACGTTTTTGAAATTTTTAATTAAAGTAGAACATAATTTCTAAATTTCTTGAATTTAAAATTTTTTTTAAATTTTTAAATAAAATAAAACTTTTCTTTTAATATTGTTTTATAATTTTTGCGCTTATCGTACTATCGATGCTGAGATTTTTTTCTTATTTTTGTCTCTAAAGATACATTTACTATAGAACCAATTGAAATTTACGATAAGTTTATTTTCTTTTATTATTTCCGTATCTTTGACTTAAAAGAGGCAAGAGAATTTCCGTTGCCGTTAGTAAATGTAGTTAGTTACGTAAATGAGATCGAAAAGAAAAGATTAACAGCGAGTTTTGTACAGAGACCGGTGTACTGTTCTCGGTCGAATGTAAGTAGAGTCACGGATCGAATAAGTTCTTTGTGCAGTACTTTGAAGGCGACACCATATATGTAGAGGGTGCAAGGCAAGACGTCGCGGCGCCTGGCGTCTTAATAATGGCACGTCGCCGTGTCGTGGGGAAACGCGTCGTCATGGTCGCCAACGACGACCAACGGGCGGAGGTAGTGGACAGAGGGCAAAAGGAAAAAGAGAGAGAGAGAGATAGAGAGAGAGAGAGAGAGAGAGAGAGAGAGAGGCACGAGAGCGTGATTTATCTGCTATATTCTTTTTTCTTTTTTTCTTTCTTTCTCTTTCTTCCGATCTTAAACAGATGACGGGATTGCTCGGCTGCCTGTGCAGCAGCAGGTACACGTGGATCCAGTAACTGACAGAAGCAACCGAGATAAGGACATATTTGTATACATGGTTGCGTTAATCTCTGCTTGAATCGCGAATTGTGGTATTATAAAATATAAATTAAATCATATAAATTAATTATTTTATAATGAATAATTTATGTAATTTAAATTAAAGAAATTAGAAATTATTTTATTAATAATTTGTGATGAAGAAAATAATCAAAAGAGTTATCTAGAGTCTCAAGATGGTAATTGTATAATTTTTTTTTTTTTTTTTTTGAAAAAAATTGCGATCTCTTATATCTGCTTTTCATCTGTCTGACTATTAGATCAAGATAACGAGCGATCTTTGGGGGAGAGAAATAAAAAATTCAGAATTAAATTGTCTAATGTTAAATATAAAGCACGATTACGGAAATTTGTAGAATTTGAAAGCGCAGAGCTATCGTACATGTACGAATGATTGCGGTGGTATGGGATTAGATTTGAATGTTGTCGAGATCTTTTAGCGAGTAATCAGTCGGTGGAACTAAGTTTTCGAGAAGACGTATCGACGAGTCTTCTCGGAAGTAACTCGCGTCCTTCTTAGAACATCGCGATACCTTATCATTCAGAAGCCGGATTGAGGAGGAATTTATTTACCCCCGTCTCTCGTAATTTCTCTCCATGATCCCATGATGGAAAAGTGATATGGGGAAGAAAACCCTTGCCCCCTCCTCCCTCCCCCTCCCCCCTTTCTCTCTCTCTCTCTCTCACACGCGAGATCTAATTCCCGCGTCCACGAAAGCCAAGGCAATTTTACTTTCGTATTATGCGCCATTAAAAACTCATCCGTTGCAACCGCGTGCACGCGGTGGCGAATAAATCATACGCAAAGTAGGTCTGCTTTTCACCGGAAGTTTT
Source organism: Cataglyphis albicans (assembly GCA_038406275.1). Taxonomy (NCBI): domain Eukaryota; kingdom Metazoa; phylum Arthropoda; class Insecta; order Hymenoptera; family Formicidae; genus Cataglyphis; species Cataglyphis albicans. The sequence continues at coordinate 3,484,968 of JBCAUJ010000123.1, read as the reverse complement.
CAGTAAACACGCAAGACTTGCGTCACGAGAGAGAATCTCTGGGTGAAAAAAAAAAAAGAGAAGAAAGTCGAATAAACTTTTCCGAAATAAATTTCATCGCAAATTCGATGATACAAGATCGCGCTGTTTACTATTGCAACGATCAATACGACGCGAAAAAACGTAGGAAAAAAAAAATAGCGCAGGAGAATTTCGCTATTCTGCTAAATTTATCGTTACTATTGCGAGAATCGTTTTGACGAAATGAATCTTTTTTTTTTATATAATCAAGATTTTAAAGATTTGAATTATGTGTGTGTGTGTGTGTGTGTGGGTATAAGTGATATAAAGAGATTGAGGAATTAAATTATCGCACATAACGATCAAATATTTTGAAACTTTTAAAAGTACTATACAAGCGTTTGTAAGTTTTATTAAAATGTATGACGCTCTTTAAAAGTAATATCGTGTAATCTGTAATAATTTTAAATATGCTTTTGAAAGATATTTTAATGGTGGGGAATAACCATATCGTATATTACAAATTGAGCTGAAAATTTTACGCGCTTTGGTTAATAGATTAAGTGTCGCGTACAAGTTTAATCGTAATGAATTTTTTTTTATGTTAACAAAAATGAATTTTTTTATATTAAATATAACTCGATCGCTGCAATCGACAATCGAGTTAATACAACAATGATATAAAATAATTTTTTTTACGGTTAGTTTTGTAATCAATTATCTTGGTCCGTATTTAATTATGATTAAATAAAATACGTGAGATATTGAATATTAAAAAAAAATTTTTTATAAACGTATATAAAAATTGAATAAAATCTGTAAATACGATAAATAACCATAAAAATTGGAAAAATTAATTAATCACATACGCAGTTAGTTTTTTTTATACAGCGAAACAATGAAATTTAGAACAAAACAAAGGCTATTGTAAATAATATCGATTGGATTCAATGTATATGTGCCTGACAATTATAATTTTAACGCTTAAAAACATAAACAATGGGATGGTGAAAGCACATTTTATATACGTTAGTATCAGTTATTGTGAATTATATTTTTATTATAGTATTTTTATATTGTATTATTTGTGTCTTGCAAATGGTAAAAATTTTTATTGTTTTAAAAAGAAAACTTTATTCGAAAATAGTAGAAGTTTGACAGTTAACATGCAAGTTAACATTATAATTATAATCATATGTTATCGAAAAAATTTGTTGCCTTAATGAAAGATTGATCGATGCAACAAAGCTTTTTCTCGCGTGTTATATTTTTTCATCTTTGTACGGCAAGCTCGTATCTATTCGCAACAACATGAATCTTTGATACATCGAGGCAATTCACGCATTCTGTACACACGATGGAGAACTCAATTTTTACTTGCAACGCGCTCGCTGCGATTTCAACGCAAACTCGAACAAAGCTAATATCCCCTTGCCATAATCAAATACATTTCCAATTCTAGCTGCCCCATTTCGCGGCATTCTATTTTAGAGCAGTGAGATTAGATCGTAAAGTCGTAATGAGAGATGGATCAAGAATTTATTGATACTTTCCGTCAACCAATTCAATTTCTTAGCGTATCTTCGAGAAACATTTTAAGAAAAACTCAGTAAATGCTTCAAATATAAATGCACAAATGTCTAGTCTTTTTTTCTCTTTCAAAAAATTATTCGTGAATAGCGTGCAATAAAAGTAAAGTGTTTTAATAAAATTTTAATAAATATCACATTTCATGGCTCTTTTTTTTTTTATTTGAAAAATTAATACAACTTGTTATTTTATATTATTATAAATTATATATAACGTGTGTGTAATAATATTGGAGAAACCATTTACTTCTTGCAGAAGAATTACTAATTAATTTTGTTGATAGTATAAGTGTGTAAAATATTATGTAAGCATTGAAATTGAACAAAATTTCGTCGTACGAAATTTCTTCTTAAACGTCAAAATCCACTTTAGGAATAATCGAACAGATACCCTTCGGCCAAATTTTCAGACTAGTGATAAAGTAGTGGGTTGAACGAATCATCGCATTTCCCGTCTAATTCTCACGTCCAGCCACGGAAAATTCAAGCCATGACTTTTATTCGAGTCACGCGGTCTGATATGGCTTCGGAATGTAAGAGTCGCCCCTTTTGGTCCATCTTCCTCTCCCAACGAGTCGCCCCTTCCGTCTCGTTTTCGACCCTCACGGTCTCACCTCTCTCTCTCTCTCTCTCTTCTCATCGCAGAGCTCTCTCTTTCGGTACGCCTTTAATACTCTATTCCCAAAGCATCCATTTCCGTGCAGTCCTTTAGAATTTCTTTCGTTTCCCGCGCTACGTTCTCGCTACCGCTTGTCTTTGTGTTCCGCCGGAATTCATTCGTCCCACGCCATCTCAGACGAGACACAGCAATTTAGTCTTCCTTTTTTCTCATTTTCCTTATTTTTAAATATACTTTTTTTTTTACATCACGTGCCGGCCAGATTCTTTTCCCTTCGATATCTCTCAAAAATATAATATACATGGCATGCAGTGTCAAATTTTCTTAATAAATGATAATAAAAATGATAATAAAAATAATTTCTTTGCTGTCGCGTGCTTGAATATAAAAATGAAACTGGATGTGTCATATTATATTATTAATTTTTCATATGTAATTATTTCATAATTTCTCGATTTTTCAAAAAAAAAAAAAAAAAAAAACTTGACAGTTTAAATTTATTGAAGATTTTCTAATAATACTCTACTCTTATTTAGAATCCAACATAAAAAAAAAAAATTATATACAAAATATTCTCGAACAAATATTTGTATAGCTTCAGAATTTTTATAATAATTATAAGATTCAACGACTTTTTTTTTTCCGCAAATTCTATTTTCTTATTCGACTGATTCATTTTCATTTCAGTTTCCTCCAATGCTCATACGGGAACAATTCTCTGAAATTTAACATGCACTTGCTAAATTATCCGCACGTTGATGCGGCACTTACATCCTACATTTCCTTGCATCCTCGTGCTCCTTTTTCATCTTCTCCCGTATCTCTCCTCATTTTCCGCGTTCTCCACGGTGTCGTTGGTGCAAGTATGCAGCGATGTATATTCGTGCGAAAAATCGGGCAAGTACTGCTACTATCACATGTTATCCCTGTTTCGTTCCCGCCATTGCGCACGTACGCTACGATAAGCTCGCTTCCTAGTCATCAAGAACCGCGACGTCGCGTGTATTTTTATGACGGCGATGCTCCGTGGATAAGCTCAGCTAACGAAAATGTCCAACGAAACATTTTTCGCTTTTCGATACTCGGAAATAAAATGGCTCTTTCGGAATTTTAAATTACGATGTTGCGAATATTTTAATTAGACGCTCATTTAATAAACGCGATATAATTGAATTGAGGAGATATTTTATTTAAGTTAATTTCGTGAATTATTTCACTGGAAAAAGAAAATCTTTCGTAAGTCAATGTAAATAAAATTTTTCCTTCTCCCAATCATCCTATCATATTTCTCGTTAGAAAATTAAATGCTTATTACAAATCAGATTTCAAGTGTTATTTTTAAATGACGAACTTGCTTAATAATTGATTTTAAATGGATTTTAATTTTTAACAGGAATTTTATTTCAGAATTTTATTTAAGAAGCTAAGATTGCAAGAAAAAATTATTACGTTTTTAATTTTATTATTAATAACTAAAATGAAAAATGACGTGTAACCCAAAAATTTTCTAGGACAGAATCAGTTTTGGAAATTTATTCAGAAAACTCATTACGCGATACTTTTCTGGTATTATTATATGATATAACACTTTTTTTGGCATTATATATATACGTAAATTTTTCTAATAACAGTGTTTTTAATCAATGAAATCTCAACAAGATCCATCACTTTCTAAACAAATCAAGCGCAACGTAGTAAAAAGAAGATCGCGTAGATTGATATTGTTGAAACAAACAAGCATAGTTTATATATAGATCTGTCAAAAGCTTGAAATATACGTGAAAATATACATTGGGAACAAAGTGAGCTTTTTTGCGAAAATGTATTCATGTTGAAAACTCACGCTATCACGTATCCAATTTCACATCCCACAATTCAAATTTCAACCAACAGCTTTCAAATTTTTTATGTTTTCTGAAGCTTTCGGATTCTCTCTTTCTACAAATACTGAGTTTCCAAAAAATACAAGCATTATTAAACTTCCACGTTACAAGTTCTCACAGATCGAATATTCTTTTTTTTTAGTACCTCAGTATGTATCGCAGGTGATGATAACAGAGAAAAAAAATTATAAACACAATTTGTTTAGAATCGAATGTCTTAATAATAATTGAGTAAATTTAATATATTTACGAATTATGTACATATTATTATTCATAATTTAGATATGAAATAAAGAAACGTTTCAAGAAATTTCTATTTATACAGATATTGTTGTGACTCAAAGTTTCGTATAATACAAAGATTAATGTGATACAAAAAAAAATAGACGTTATCGATAAATATGATCATGAGATTTTGATGTCCTGCAATTTCGATCGATCGTAATATCAATAAATCTTATCGAATAATCCCGTTTGAACTTAATCGTTTTCCATTTTTCTGATTCGAAACTCGATGCCCAAGCATTTCTGTTGAAGAGTTTTAAAACTGTTTCTTGTTACGCTCTCTTTTCTTACCTTATTCAAGAGTCGCGGTGAATTTCAACCAATGTACAATTTGATATAATAATTTTTCCAATACATAAGAACTGGTGGTACGCTTAAATCTAAAAATATTTCGTACGTGCTACCAGCAAATAGCCTTTTTTTTTTACTTTTAATCCATTAAAAGCTTTTATATATAAATTTAATAACTTATTTATAAAAAATTCATCAATTCATTATTGATATTTCCACATGAAAACATTTGGTTTTTTAGAAAATGGCTTTTAATATAAGAAGAAACTTAAAAAATGTTTCATAAATAAATAATTTTACAAATATTTCATTTTTTGATTGTTAAAATTGTTAAAAAAATATTTTAGAATTATAATGAAAGACATAAAGATTTTTCAAACTGACTCTCGCTCATATTATTTTTCTAGACTATTCTTTTCAGACATTTACTTTGTCTCTGCGTAATGTGCTCGCCATAATCTGTAGACGAAATTATCTAACACATCACTCGATAAGTCTGCGGTCTAACTAAGAAAAACAAATTTTTTCTTAGAAATCACGTGGATCTGTCAACAATGTTGCCATAATGTGTCAGACCGGGGACTTATTGAGTGATGCGTTATGTACTCTATTTTAGCGTAGTCACGCCCTGTAGTTGTTATAGTCGGCTTATATGTCGATTTTGATATGCGATATATATGCGTATAGCCTGATTATCCATCAGACAAACATAATTGCATCTATGTATATTAATACGGCAAACGGTGAGCGAGATATTGGGCATAACGTTTAATGAACAATTTTCAATCTTTTTCAAATAATATAAAGCTTCTTTATGAATTTATCGCCAAATATATATTAGCGAATATGGAAAATGCCTCATTTCTGGACATAACATCAACTATTCTGTACATAAGCGAACATAATTGATAGGAGATGGCAAATGACAGGTGATTCAAGCTTCGACCAGTAATCATAAACAGATGTTTGTACATTCGGGGTGTAAACCGCAAATCATCGTCCTAACTTTATCAGCCTATAACGCTTCGCATTCTCATCGTCGAATATCGCCATTCGTTATATGAATGTGTAATTTATGATGTGTTTAAAATAGTTCTCGCGCCGGTACTTGTTCGAATGATTTATTCCCTCGCTTCGATTCACTGTTATCGACGATTGGCACAATTCTGCGTCACTAAAGTCAATAGCGCAATTGAAAGATCAAGGATCAATCCAGTACTTAATCGTCAAATTGAGAAACGGATGTCTTACAAATTAATATGTAAATAATGTTCCGTTTTTTTTTTTGTATTTTATATATAACACATCGCTCAATAAGTCTCCGGTCTAACTAAGAAAAACAAATTTTTTTTTTGGAAATCACGTGGGTCTGTCAACAATGTTGCCATAATGTGTCAGACCGGAGACTTATTGAGTGATGTGTTATATATATATATATATATATATATATATCCCTGAACGGATGCAGCAATGATGCTTTTTATTTAGAGTGTTTACGTGCTTATTTTTCGAGAAAACGAGAAAGATCTAGTTAAAACATAGTTAAATAAAAAAAAAAAAAAAAAATACTTGTACACAAATGTGTCCCGAAGTTTCACGTTATCGTTTGGTATGTCATCATGTAAGCGGATGTAGGAAATTTTTTTCGCATTTATGTTTTATTCGAAACTTTAACCGCCAGCTATATTCGATAACGATAAATCAACGTTCATTTGTGTAGTCGTTAGAAATATCGATCCCATTACCGTCGCGAGCAGCTTTAGCCAAGCAGCGCGTTCTCTTTTTCGTTGCTGGACTATTACCCTTTATCGTGCGACGAGATAATTCAAAGCGACTGCTGTAACTCGCCCCGACGAAGTAATTAGTATAACGAGTAAAAGCCGAGAGTCTGTTGGTTCGTGCGACACGATCCGTGCTCTTTTAATAACTACTAATCCGCTAAAAAGCGAAACGAACGAAAGAACAAACGAGTTATCTCGCGTAATCGGGACGAGAACCTGCCGCTGATTTATTCAGTCTTTAATATGGATCTTCAGACTTGCGACACGTACTATTCATTCATTAAAAGAATAATCTCTGCTTATACATAAGTGATATATACTCATATATTTCAATTGCATTCATATCCTTTGATATTTATACTGGGTTCATTGTCTACCAATTTGCTGTGTTGATCGCGCACGAATATTATGATATTGTTCAAAGAATAGAGATGTCTGTGTGCATTAATTGAAATGACGATAAGTTTATACTGTAAAATTTTATATTTTAAATATTATATTTTTACCATAGAATTATATATATAAATATATACACGCAAAAATTAAAGATCACTCTGTAGCTTGAAAGAAATTTTTTTTTTTTTTTTTTTTGGACCACTTGAAACTAATATGAACATTTCTCAATGAAATTTTATATTACTTAAATTTTTATTATTTAAAAAAAAGAGATAGACATAAAAACGTCACTGCTAAAGAAATAATTCTTCCTTCATTCTTTCTAGAAAGCCAATTTTGCATAATGCGTGCGTGCGTCCTTGATCGATTCGAATTGTCATGTTAGCGCCTCGAGCATCGTGTATCGAATTCATCGCGTTTCGACGCGAATTGTGACGTGTCATATTTGTTGACAGTCAGCGAATATAATGAGCCATGCCGAATGGTTTTCTGCGACGCGCTATAGTTCGGCGAGACCGAGCAGCGCGTTCGTGGGAACTTATCATGCTGCAAATTACGGTCGATTCTCTATACGAGTGTCCCAACCGTGACATATTTTTTATTCACGCGAAATCTTTGATGTTTGAATTAATGTATCCTTGATAAATGCGTCGACAGAATAATAATAAATTAATCTTTAGATTATATTAGACTAAGTGACGAATATTTTTGGTAAATTCAACTTCTTTGGGATAGACACAGTGACGTTTTATTGTTTTATTAAATTTCAAACGCATCGAAGTTTCAAATGATTTATTATATATGTATTTAATTTAAATAAATCTTAATAAATAATACGAAAATATTGAATAAATAAAATATTTATGTCTGGAAGGAAATGTAAACTGAAATAAAACTTGTAATATTTTATTAAAAAAATTCGAGACTCGAGATTTACTGTAGAATTTCTAGCTAAAAAGCGCGTTAATTTATGAATAATTTTTATAAATTATAAGTGGTACGTAAGGCATATGACAGATATCAATCATGGAATATCGTGCTATCGATAATCGCTTAATATCATAACGTTGAATTCAACGTGATTTTTTTTTCTTTTTTTTTTTTAATAATTAGGCGTTGTTTATTCGGCAGAGTCTGCTAAAATTTCAGTACAAGCGACCAACAGCTCGACATATGTCAGTTAGTTGAATGAAGTACATGCCACGCGACGAGTGACAGTTAGCCGATTCGATATGTTCGTCTCTCTCTTTTTTTTGTTTTATTTTTTTTTTTTTTTTTTTTTTTTTTTTTTTTTTTTTTTTTTTTTTTTTTTTTTTTTTTTTTTTTTTTTTTTTTT
>JBCAUJ010000123.1:3465777-3476092 GCA_038406275.1 Cataglyphis albicans | reverse complement strand
TGATGTGAAATTAATTTGACGTATTATCTAGAAGAAAAGATATCTCTTTTTAAAATACACACACACACACACACACAAAGTGCCGTCATTAGTTGTATACAGCACACGCGTCGAAAGTAAATCGAAGATTGTCACAAAAAATATATAGTAAAAGAGACAAAAATAGCCTGCAATGTAACATGACAGCAAAACAATTATAAAAAGCGTAACAAAACGCGCTCTAGCTTAACGAATAATATTACGATCCCCAAATATGTTGCTTATAAACGTGATTAAAAAGGAAAATAAGTTGAAAATGAGGAAGATTCGATATTGGAGATTTGATTAAGTGTCTTGGAAATATATTAAACGTGAGAATCTTGATATTTAAAATAATTAAAGTTTTAAACACGATGAAAAAATGAAAGCAATACAGATGAGAAGAAGAAAACACAAAATTATTATATGCTTTATTATTATAAATAATATTAACCTCTATCTTTCTCAAATGTCAAGTATCTTTTTCTCATCTCTATTTCGTTTTATTTGCAATCGTAAATACATATACACAAAAACAATGCAAATGAAACTATTACAATTTATTATTAATTGAATATTCACGATAAAATTATTCGTTTCTCTTGATGCCTGAGGCAATGATGGTCATCTGGAGTACGACGGAAATCGATGTTACAAATTTACGAGACGATCTAGTCCGCGGTTTTGTACAGCCACTATCGAAATTGTTTCGAAAGGTGCAATTCGCCGGACAATTGCCAGTGTAATTTCGCATATTTACCGTCATGCGCACAAAAGGCATCCATTTGTGAAATTACGCGCGTACACCGTCCTATATACATCTTGTACATGTTTCATATGCACACTGCACTGTCGTTTATGCCGATAGTATATGTGCGTGTCTGTAAACTCCATTGAACCGCACGAGCGCCTCGACAGGCGCACGTAGGCTCTGCATGAGGAGCTTTTCCATCGGATATACGATTAGATTGTACAAAGTTCTATCTGTATCGATATAAGCAAAGGAGTCTATTCACGCAAACCACCGCGCCATTTATTCATTTTTGTCTTTCAAATATTATGGAATAATTAAATTCGAGCAAATCACAGACAAATTTTTTTTACATATAATTTATTATATTTATTTTTATTATATTTATATTTTATTATATTTATTATACTTTTCAGTCTAATAAATCTTAATAATTTAATTGCATCTATGAAAAAAAAAAAAAAATTCTTGAGGAAGGATTCAATGATTAGATCTTGAGTTTTAGATTTTTTCAAAAATATAATAAATATAATAAATACAGAAGGTTTTATTAAATATATTATATTAAATTTCAGAAATATATAAATCTCACAAGGCAGGGAAGGATCAGTTTTCGTTAGTTTAAAATATATATTTATTGTCAAAAAATACAAGGCATTAATAGATTCGAAGCTTCCGATTTAAGCAGCATAAAACTCTTCTCACGAATTTTCTGTAATAATTCGTAAAGTCAGCGATTTAAAACAATGTCGTTTACCACAAAAAAAAAAAAAAAAAAAAAAAATTCTATTTTGAATCAGATTTTATGTGATTATTATTTTTGACAACGTTTCCTAGGCTTCTCTCACGTAGAATACTATTAATTTAAAGTTTATTAGATCTCTTCGAACAAATTTCTGGGCGAGCTTCCATAATTTTCTAATATTATCTCGAGTAAGACAAGTTAAAATTTGCATTTAATGAATAATCCAGCAGGCGCCTTCCGACCGGTTCATTTGCCTGCAGACAATTATTTTCGCGGCTTTTATCTACACCTACCTACCTAGGAGCATCTATCATTGTACGTACTGGCCCGCAGGTTCCCAGGAACAGATACCGCTCACTTACGCCATTGTACGCCTTACATGTGTACGGCGTGCACACGTGTTAGGAGGCACCTGGCGAATGAACTAACGGTTAAATAAAGATTTGCCGGGGACAGTTGTGGTTAATTGGAATAATTAATCGGCTCATTGTACTTCTCTCCCTCCTTTTGTCTTGCCTCTGTCACGAGAATACGTTTCGTCTGGCGATTGTATACGAGAAGGCCGGCGGTTGCGCTTCCCAATGGAATTCCGGTTGAATTCACCGTCTTGCAGACACTGCTTCCGCTCTAAAGCACAGGTCCCATCGTTCTCGAGATACGTCTCGAATGCTCGCCATCTGATTTGCGATCAGAGATTGTCGGGGAATATATTTAACGATACGTACATCTCGACGTTTCTCTCGATGAGAAGAGATTTCGAAGGAATTTCTTATATCGACATTGATATTACATTACAAAGCTTTTAAATCTAAAATATTCCTAGATAATGAAGAATGATGCGATGAACATTTTACTTTCAATTGGCAATTAATTTTTCTCTCTTTCACATTTTAATACATTCTTGTATGTATAATTTATTATCTTTATATTTTTCATATATTTTATATTATATTCTTCGTATTTTTCACATTTATTACTTTATAGTACTGTTATATATTATTTTCGCGCGCCTATTTCAATTTATTTTATAATGTATCATCGTGAAATCCTCAATTAGCTATACTTCAAATCTTTGCTCGTCACAAATTTTGTTTATTCAAAAATATACAGATGCGCGAAGCGCAATGTGAAATTTTGTGCTGTTGGTTCGTGCATATGTGATATGATCTCTGTTGCTGCTCAATTTCGGTCGATTTTCTAAATAGAATAATGACACACAGGTAACTCGTCATTAATTACGCTGCGAGAAATTGCAGTGTTAATATTGGCTTGAATATTTTAATTAATTGAAATATAAAATATCAAAATATATTTTAATCATTTCTACATGTCTGCTTCATCAATATCACAAAGTTAATGCTGATCAAATGGTTGCCCTTTTCTTCTATTTTTCACTTTTATCGATATTTATATTTTATATTAAATTATAGAATTACTTATTTTATAAAAAATTCATGTGATCTTTTTCATTATAATTTAAGCCCACGAAAACACTTCGTGTCTCGCAACTCCACGGAGCCTCCATTGTCGCAAAACTGTTGGTCTAAAGTATTAATTGTACAACATTAAAAAGTTGAAACATAATGGAACATTACATATTACGACTTTTAAAAATTTTTTGTTCCCAAAATTTTTGATAGCAGGGAGCGAGCGCGTCTCTTAATTTCTAATTAAAAAAAAAAAAAAAGAAAATTAAATTAAATATTTTTTTAAATATTGTGCGTATTTTTTCAATTATTAAATAAAAAAGAAATTATACTTTTTTTTTTAAATCTAAAATATATTTATCTAATCGAAAAATCCATTCGGAATATTATAAGCAATCGTGCGATGATTTCTTTTTCAGAGTTTTCAGAGTTTTATTCGATCATTTACGCTTGTAGTAAAAAAATAGCTTGTTTATATATCTTCAGCAGCATTAACAAATACTTGATTTATATTGAAAAATAAATCTAATATATATTTTTAATTATTGGCAAAACCTTTTAATAGCGCACATCAGTTATTTCCCGTTATTGCATGCTAAATCAATGATGTCAGAATTACATACGCTCTATTTTCGAAAATCAAACGCGCAAATAAATACAATTAAACTGCTTAATATGAAAATATTTCCATTTTTGTGAAACGTGCGGTAACAATATAGGCAGGCGTTGTAAGCGGATAACTGTGATTTATTCGTGCGATTTCATCTATAGAATTTTGTCGAATCGCTACTGCATGCGCGTTTAATTATGTATGCTATCGATCTGTCGAATATTGGTTGTATCAATCTAAATATTAAATATTTATAAACTATTCGTTTACGCGCGATGTGTGTTGTATCGCGCATACATTATTCATCGAAGTATTCGACGAAGAAACGATCGATATTTATTAATTTGGAAACGGGCATAATAAGCATTTCTCATTGTCACGCGTTAATTGCACGTAATCGGGATCGCGATACGAATCGCCGATCGATTCGCGGAACCGTTCGCCGCGTTTCGTTTATTTATGTGCGCCATCGATCGAATGGAACGATGGCGGATAGGCATTTACAAATATTGACCCATCGAATGCTACGGAAATATGAATTTGCATCTATTTGTAATTCATATGTAAATGACTTCTCGCTATCGAAACAAGATAATATCAGATTGATTTTGCAGCCAAAAATAAAATTGCGAGTTAAATAAAATCAAGCGCTTGATGAAGATACTAAAAAAAAAAAAAAAATTCTCTTTAAAAAAAAAAAAAATTATTCAATAGTGTTAAAAGTATTTAACACATTTACAAAATTATCAATGTATTGGTATCAATTTTATGCGTTAAATTACATGAATATATTGAGTCGTAAGTCTATATATTGCGTAATTAAAGTGCGTGATTACAATCGTAATACAGATAGACACGCGACGTCCGGTTTGCGTGTATGTAATTATGGCACATGAACAAGAATAATGATTGTCTCTGAAAAGTATTGTTAGATATCCTTCATCAGCGATATAAGATAAAAATAATATAAAATATTATAACATTTATATATCGTCTGTGAATAATTACTTTTTTCTGTCTTTATACCAAAATGCAAATATTTAAAATAGCACGTGTGACAAAATACGTGCATTTTTATCAAGTATTTGTAATATCTCTTGTAGCCGCATCTCTTCCCTTCAAAATTTAAACGCGCTCATTAATTCTAAAAGAAGAATTGGTTATTTTCTCATCACGTTTAACGGCCATTCAATAACTCCGCGTACCGATAATTCTGATTTATTCGCTCGAATAAGTCACAGTGTTTGTTTTATACGATGTGCGTCGCTTAATTAACTATCGTCCAATACATCTGGCCAATATGTGTATCGCTTCAGAGAGAATTCATGAGAACGATGAGAAATTACTCATTAAGTCTGCTTTTTCTTGCTGGTAACCGTCGTGATTGTATTTTCTAAAAAAAAAAAAAAAAAGAAAAAAAAAAGAAAAAAAAACAATTAAAAAAAAAAGGAACGGCAGAATGCGAGCGCGCGATCAATATTTCAGTGTTTTTCATTGCGGCGAAATCGACGCTTATCAAATGCGGCTTGCGTATAATCACAACAATTTATTCGTGCGGTTTCGACCGATGCATGCGGCGTTCTAGTTACGATGCGTTTGATTTAACCACGCATACGTGATCAATTAACTAACGATGGAAACGAAATTTTACGAGTCGGTTGATACGAGTATGTACTTTAATTCGTCGGGTCTTATTAATGATGTAGAATTGATGTTTTGAAAACGCTTTTAAACCCATCAACATCACATAATTTCGATTCTCCAAAATTCTTTAAGTTACATTTTATGAGAATTACGTAACCCACGAAATGTGACAGTCGCGTACGCAGAAATTAAAATAGATTCATGGGTGAGAGCCGTGCGAGATACACATGCAAAAATACTTTATTATATTTGAATGATTTAATTTTCTTGCGTCGAAATTACGATTGCGCTTATCTTGAATAAATATTTAAATTACGTAGGCTATTTAAAAACTTGCGTTACCGTTCAGATATAAATTTTCTGAAAACTTTCGTAATAAATTTTTCTTTTATAAAAGTTTTATGAAAGAGAGGAGATTTTTATTATAACTTTCTAACTTAACGTTATAAATATATTTACTCTGATTTGTGAGTCATCTCTCGAAAATTAAAAAAAAAAAAAGGGGGGACCTGTTAAAATTTATTTGAGATTAGCTGAATAATGCTTTTTAATAATAACGCTTTTCTTCATTTTAAACTTGCGAAAATATTCTTTTTTAATTCAAAGTTATATTTTTACTTCGAAATTATTATCAATACTTATTTGCAAGTTTTCTTTTGTAACTTTCGGCTCGGTAACTAAAAAGTTGTACATCTGGGACACGCTGTATACATTGGAAAAGTTCCTTCAAGCGCGCTTTCTCGCTGCCATTTACCGCAGCATCTTCAGTCGCGATGACGCATGTATCGTAAATATGGATTGCAAAATGTGAAAGCTAAATATTGAGCTAAATAGTAGGGAGATCCAATGAGAGCATGAAAAGTTTTATTGGTTAATAACGATTGCACGTATATACTATCATGTGACCGTAAACTATAGATCGCATGTAATCTCGGGTAATAAGGATTGCATGGCCGGAGATAAACGTCAGTGTACACAGGCGTGTATATATATATATATATATATATATGGTGGTAACTCCTGCAGAATTCCAAATAAACGAGAGACATGAATATATTTAGATTATTAGATAGAGAAGTTAAATATTTCATCAACATACAAAACAATGCCATTATATATTTTTATCTTAGCTATATAATTAAATATTTAAATTTAAATATTACAATAATTGGCCGACTCCTATATTGAAACCTCTCCTTTCTCCTGTCTCCCCTTATTCCTAACGTGAATCAATGACTTTCGTACTTGCTTATCGTCACGGCTTGTCCGGCCGATCACAATGACGTCATGACAAAGACGATCGATTCATCGGATAGGTAAATTCCTGGAGGAACGATAGGGCGGATGTAATAGAAGTTACATAGACGATAGGTTTACACCGGGAGTAAACGTCGCATGGAGGTAATAACGTTCTCCGCCGCGCCCTAAGCTGCTGCTCGGAGATGCCAGAAACACAGGGGCGCGAAGAGCATGGTATTTTGGAGCGTAGCCAGGGTTAGTCGGCTATCGTAGTACCTACCTAGTACCTAGTCTGACCTATCTACAGTTCGTCCGAGCCGCGCGGGGTCACGGACTCCCCCGGGGAAAAGCGCCCTTCCGTCTCTCTCTCTCTCTCTCTCTCTCTCCTTCTCCTCCTCCTCCTCTCTCTCCTCCTCCTTCACTGATAGCGAAGGTCTATCGTAAACCTCTACGCATACCTTGTCACGCTCAGACGTTGCACACCTAGCTGCGGAGCTCGTCTAGAGAGCCTCTAAATGCCCTCTCGTCCGCAACCATGCTAAATACTTTATCACGAAAGTACCCCTTGTTAATGTACCGGTTGATCTTTCGACTCCTTCCATTATCGGCTCGTCCAGCATTACGTGATCACGCGCGCGCAGGAACTCGTAGTAATATTTTTCTTTCCTTTACTTTTTTTATAAGTATTCTTCTGTCTCCTCCCTCCTCTGACCCCTTCCCTCATTAGCAAAAAAGTCAATTATCAAGTGCAATCAGATATGAAGCTTCTATACTATTTTTCGTTACACGTATTTTGTAAGATGAATACATGTACGTGCAAAATTATATATAATTTATGTTTTTCTAAAATGTGTAATGTCTAATAATACAATGTTAATTGGAAAATTTTTTATAAAATATTAATGCGAAATATACGCATAAAGATTATTAACTATTAATATTATGACATGTTTTTATTAAGTTGAATAATTTGCAATATGATATTTATTAAAAAATTAATTATTTAATTTTTGTGTTTTTATATTTCCTTGTAGTTATAATGAACCTCATTCTAGAGTTTATAAGGTATTATTTATTAAATATTCGAGGAATTGATATTTTTATCAATCACTGGTCAAGATTTTTATATAATATTGTTTATAATAAATACATAGAAATTGAAATTATCATATTTTAAAAACAAATAAAATGGAAAAAGCTCCGTGAAATATTTTATTCGTCTTATAAATTTTCGCTTACAAGCAATATCCGATAATAAAAAAGGTGTATATGATATCTTTGGCTTTGCTAAAATCATTGATTGCCATAATCCGCTTTCAAACCATATCGCATGATCCGGGATTCTGTTGCAAAAGTGATAAATGGTACACTTCAAATTAAAAAAAAAAAAAAAAAAAAAAAAAAAAAAATTCAACCGTATTAGTTTTCGATTTGCTGTGTGAAGTGGGCAATTCGTCAAAATTGCTGATCAAATATGAAACGTAAAATAACAATGTCTAAACAAGTTTCTCTCGAATGTCCCGCGCTTGCGTCATCGGTTGGAGCATTTCATAACAATTTAGATGCCATAAATTAATAATCCCCAAAAGAGGACTGTTAGTTTACACTAAATTGTAACGAAATACATGCGTCAAATGCATAGGATGTAATTTACCACATTCAATCACCCTGATCGATCACTTTGATTGATAACATTGAAAACTTGATGTTGTAAAAAAAAAAAAAAAAACTTGAAAGATAACAAATAACAAGAACCGCGAAGATAATTACAATTGTCTTGTTTTATAAAAAAAAAAAAAAAAACTTTAAATAAGTATGTTTATAATCTTAAACCCCGGAAAAAAATTATAAAATATAAAAAATATAAAAACATGGATTGAGAAATTAAGAACGATACCCTATGAGTACGATAAAGAACTTATCTAATGAATATTAAATATTCTCTTTTTCGGACGGATGCTCGATAATTTCACGATCGATGATTTTCGCGTTAGCGTCATATTGCACGCGATTAAAATTCATTGGCATGCCGCACGTATTTGTCAATTCTCGTTGATCGCGGAATAACGATACCGGAAGGTGGACGGAAGCGCTACGCACGCTCTCTGACCACTATTGTGATGTAGTGTCCGCCGCAGATGTATTGGCATTTATGTCTTGTCGCATTCGCTGCACCTCACGGTTTGCTGCAGCACCGCGTCCGTTGCGGATGCATGTGTAATTCGCGATCGAGATTGCTCCGTCGATCGTTCTCACGTGCCGGATATCTCACGATTTCAAGACGATATCCGATCGCCGGTCGTCGATCGCCGATATTCGATTTCTCGCTTCGCGATGCGGTAACCTTTTTTATTAATTCCGACTCGGAATTCAACATAATTGAACGATTACATTGCCTGTTCCTGATATAAAGGCCAAGATCGGTCAAGGGACATATCTTTCTTATTTTAAGCGTTATAAAACCGATGTGTAGTTTTACTGAATTTTGAAATGGACACTCACAAAATAATGATCTCTGCGTTTAAATTGAGAAAGATTGCTTTCGATTTATTGTAAACAATATTATTGCATAATTGCATAAAGTATTATTATATATATTATTATTATATATTAAATTATTATTATATAAATTATTATTATATATATTATATAATAATATATATTATTATATTATTATATATATTATATAATTGTATAAAAATATTATTGCATTATTGCATAAACAATATTATTGCATCTGTTTTAAGAGATATACAAAAATCTTAATTCTTTCTATCAGAATTGACACACATATATATATATATATATTTTTTCTGATATACATTTTTATGCCTTTTTTTTTTGCTGTAACTTTAGAAGATTGAGAAAGATGAAACTCGTAAATTCATTTTTTATTCACTGCATATTAAAATGCATAAAAAAATTTCATATATTTATTTATGTAATTTTCTCTCTTGCTCTTTCGCTTTAATAATTTATTTCATGCGCTATTCTTCGCTGAGTTTTCATTAGGAAACGTTGAATACATCCAAGGAGAATAGCAGAAATCGTTGTGACGACTTGTAAGATTTATTCGTTGACGACCAAAATCCTTGATTACAGTAGTGAAATTGTCATTGGGAACGACGGTCTCGAAATATCTCCCGATTGAGTTGCTCCGTGCCAGGAGAAATCAACGTAATTGCATCTCTTCGAGGAGGCAAGGAAAGTCTCGATAAGTTGAGAGATACCGCGTACTCGCATGAAAATGTGCGATAAATGATCGATCTAGCATGGATTCTGTAGCTTGCAACAACAACTAAATCTTTAACATTGATCTGTAAGAAGGAGCGACGCTTAAAGCTTACGTGTATACGTACACACTTCTACGTATCTTCTCTCGAAGGTAAATTAGAGAAGTTTGTATGTTTGTAATTAGAAATTACGAATTAGAGAAGTTTCACCATTAAGGCGATTCACGGATCTATCGTCATTTTTCTTATTCACGTACTTTCAACCACAATTGTCCATGATTCTCTTGCCTACAAGATTTCTCGAACTATTGGCAACTGTCACAATATTTTATGCCAATGTTTTATGATTTTATAATTATTTTACAAGATAGTAATTATTTAGTAACAAATAAAATCAAACATGAAATAATATAACTGCATTATAAGAAACAAATTGATACAGTAAAAAGTACTAAAGAGAGGCTGCTACAAATAAATAATAATACATACACATTTATATATATATATATATATATATATATATATATATAACACATCACTCAATAAGTTTCCGGTCTAACTAAAAAAAAATAAATTTTTTTTTTAGAAACACGTGGGTCTGTCAACAATGTTGTCATAATGTGTCAGACCGGGGACTTATTGAGTGAT
>JBCAUJ010000123.1:3447725-3465677 GCA_038406275.1 Cataglyphis albicans | reverse complement strand
TTTTTTTTTAGAAACACGTGGGTCTGTCAACAATGTTGTCATAATGTGTCAGACCGGGGACTTATTGAGTGATGTGTTATGTGTATATATATATATATATATATATGTGTGTGTGTGTAGAAGTTATAAAAAATTTTAAACTAATAAGAAAAATAGTAAACTTTATATTGAAAATATTGTTACAAATCTGCAAAGCCTAATAAACTTGATAAAAAAAAATAAAGATATACATTTTGTCTCGCAAAACAACTAAATAATTATAAAGGGGGGAACAGGAGGCGAATATTGCGCGAAATATTTAATATAGAAATTATTTATATCATAAATTTATTCAAAACATGAGACAAAATAAAAATTTTCACAATCAAAGAGACTTAGGTTTTTATCTAGAAAAGGAAATGGGGGATATTGTTTGAAATATATCTTTCGAACAATGCTGTTTAAAGCGCTAAGCCACTATTGTTCCAATCTCATTAAACCAAGCTTGTTTCAGAAAATGCATTCTCGACAAAAGTGTTTCTCGTCATAGCTTTAAGTAATCTTTAAGTAATCTTTAAGTAATCTTTAAGCGATGCTCTAATTACATAAGAATTTTAATAAGTATAAGTAAAATATAAGACTAAAGCTTCATTGCAAATCTGATAATTGATATAAAGCAAAAATATCGGTGACATCAGAGAGAGAGAGAGAAAGAGAGAGAAAAAAAAAAAACATAACGAATTATATTTATCGAGAGAAAATTATTTCCACAATAGTTTTCCATTCTTTCCAGGATTGAAAAACAAGCAATTTATAATACACACATTATACTTTTTACATCTTTCATTTAATCTTAATTTATTCGAATAAAGAATATAGAATTATACATAAATTTTATATCAATGTAGTATCACGTATGCTGAAAGTGAATAAATCTCAATCTGGAAATGTGGAAAATTTTATTCTTATGGAAGACGAGATATCCCTTGAAAGAAGATGTGCGCGAGATGATCCCCTATATCTCGTTGCCGCAGCTCCTATTTTTAAAATCGTTCAAATTTTGAATACCATAGCGAAAGATAGTACCGAACGGTCGACGTAAAGTCTAACGCTCTCGTTTCTGCGAAATAGGAAGAAGCATAGCGGCGGCGATAGTATAGCAAGGGGGAAACGCCAGACGAGATTTAGCGATTTATGCTCCGACCACGCCTGCATTTCGTCTCTCGTATGAGAAGAGATTGCTAGACGCGAGCGCGAGGCGCGGACGGTGTTGTAGAGAAGAGAGAGAAGAAGAAGAAGAGAAAAATCTGGTTCTCGTTCAAACGAAAACAGTCCCGACATGTAGAACGGCCACGGCACACACACACACACACACACACACACACACATATATATATATATATATATATATATATATATATACATACACGTTACGTATTTGCGGTGCACGCGGACCTTTGGCGTAAATCTCATGCCGGAAAAACTTCCTCACTATCGTCTATCCCCTCTTCTCTCTCTCTCTCTCTCTCTTTCTTTTCCTCTTTCTCTCTTTGAATTCCTGCAACATTCAACTCATTCTATCGTGGTCTATCTATCTATCTATCTATCTATCTTTTACCTCCCACGAGAAATCCATTCGCGATTTTCTTGGCTCGCCTTTCTTGCTTTCGCCTGTCCGGCTTTTAGCTTTTAGTCAGCCTTTTCAGTGGTTCGCTCGTGAACCAGATGAGAGGAGCCGCGTCTACGATCGGTGGTCCACGGTTGCACTTCTCCGCTCGTTACCGTCCAAGCTCTTCCCTTTTCTTACTTCTCTCTTCAGAACCAAGGGTACTTAAGAGATGCGATACTGCGGGGCGGATCTTTTTTTCCTTGACGCTCTCATAATTATCCCCAACTTGTGAAAACTAACGCCTGTTTTCATAATAATAGTACTAACGAATGTATTCGAAATACTTGAATTATTTTAATAATTGGAAGGGACTATATATATGTGTGTGTGAAAGAATTATTTTTTTTTTGAATTTCAAATTTTTTATTCTACTTTTTTTAATTACTCTTATATTCGATATACTTCACAATACTTTTGCAATAAATTTTATGATGAAATTTTATATATATGCTTTTTAGAATACATTACCTTGTAATTGGTCAAAGAATCTGAATTCTTGCCTGATCGATGTATAGTAGAGATACTTCTATTTTTTCTCATCGTCTCTTTCTCTTTTGCCTCTCCCATGTCATGTACGATGCCTACTATTCTTTGCTATTTTCTAGTGCACCTCTATTGATTCTCCTTCCTTCCTTCCACGAATTTATTTTTCTTCTTCACTAAGTCTCCCAAACCGAATTGTTTTTCTTAGAGTCTTAGAGAGAATATATTACAATTGGAAAAAGTTTATTTGAATTGAAGAAACAATTGATCTGTTTATTAACACATTTATTATTCATGTCTATCAAATTTTTTCAACTTTTATTACTTTTATAAATAACTCTCTTTGAAATGGAAGTTTCGTTAAGTAAAAAAAATTAGTTAAATAAAGATTTGAGTATCTAGTTAAAGCTCAAAGTTTTAAAAAATTATTGGTCTACTAAAAAAAAAAAAATCTGCTTCTAATTTGTCAAAGAATTCACAGATAAAAATAATCGCGACGAGGAAAATCTGTTATCGAATATCTTGCGTAAATGTCATACAAAGCATGTGAAATATCGATTTCGCGGAAGTCTCATCGTTAAACAATAGGATAGTTGTGAAATTCGATTTATTGTTTTTGCAATGCTGGGAAAATGCGCGCTATGTAATGTTTGTCCAAGTTTTTGAAATCCAAGAAACAAAGTTAACGAAATATCAAGTGCTGCATAATCATTTTTTTTTTTTTTTTATTAAACGATTCTTATATGATTTACGATATGTAAAGTTCTTTATAAAGTGTTTATATAAATGGATGTAGATGTAGGATTAAATTTTTTTTTTTTTTTTTTTTAGATGAAAAAAAGCACATTACACCTAATACTGATTACATATTTTGGTAGAATTGTTCTTTGAAATTTAGAGAAATTTAAAGAAAAAAATTGAAATATTTTTTTCAGCGTGCAGCATCATTGTAGGTACATATAAATTAATAATATCCTCGCTAAATCACAGCGGAAACAAAATAATAAACACATTTCCATTGTACTGTTTAAACTGTATCGTCAAAATTCTTTCTCGACGTAATAATTTAATCGCGTGACTGCGATGTCTCTCTCAATATGATACTTTGTTTTATTATTAACAAGTTGCAACTTGACAGCACGATTATGACACGGCAGCATTGCCGCACTTTGATCTCGAGACAATGCTGATCTCGAAACACTACAAGAGATGGTCTCGTAGAACCGAATTTTCTCTTGTCGTTACAAATTACAGCGGAAGACTTGCCTAGCAAAAATATTACAAAGATAAAGAAAGAAAATAAAGAAAAGGGAGAAAATAACAAAGATTTTTTTGTCATCGTGCACGATTTTTCCTCATTTATTCTTATCGATTCTACGCGGGTTTAAAATTCGGAAACACTGCCTTTTAACGCCCGCGCGAGGCAATTTGATATTATTAATTTATATAATTCAATATTATTAACAATATTATTAATCGGGATAGACAAGGTAAACTGAAGCCCGTACTTTGATCGTCGCGGGAGCGATGCACGACGTGCGCGAATTTTCCTCCTTGATGCGAATTACACCGTAAATGTATACACGCGCAGAGCTGAAACGCGAAATTATCTCAGGCAGCACTCCGCAATTCTGGTTTCACGTTGGAATCTACTACTTGCACAAAAGCAAACCTCGTATCTAACAAACACAAGATGCAGTTGCTTGCTAGTTGTCTCAACAGCACATCGACTCTCTCATCCTCTGCTGATTGATTTACAAATTGTTTAATTAGAAGGCATCCTTATAAACGTCTTAAAGATACATATATATTTTAATAATGCAGCGTTCAACAATTTGTACATCGTATACAGTATTTCAGGATGTAAGAAGCTATAACAATTTCTTCTTGCTTGTTTTGAGACACCAGTTTCGAGTAAAAGATTTTAAATCAAGACAGTTTTATTTTAAATTTTTTAAGATATGACTAAACAAGATCATTGTTTTATTAATGTCATAATAAATTTATAATCTCAAAAGTGATTTTTGTGAGAATATAAAAACATTGTTATAACACATCACTCAATAAGTCCCCGGTCTGACACATATATGGCAACATTGTTGACAGACCCACGTGATTTCTAAAAAAAAAATTTGTTTTTCTTAGACCGGAGATTTATTGAGTGATGTGTTATATATGTAACGAGTACACGCTTATTTAAAAAATATTTGTATTGTAAAATAATTTTTACAGCTTGGTAAAATAATTTACATTTTGTATAACGATATGTCATTATCGCGATGTGTATTTAAAGGATGTATATAAAATATGATTTTTATGAGGCAAGCCTTTTCTTTTTTCCTCTTTCTTTAACAAGACTAAAGGTCATTTGCTTTTAAACTTAAAAAAAAAAAAAAAATAAAATAAAATAAAAGAAAATTTGTATTTTAATAAAAAGGAAAATTTATTTTTATTGATCCGACTATACGTAATGGACAATCATAAACCTCATACACAACCACAATCATAAACGATATTTTCGAAAAGAAATTGGGATATTTTGTTCATTAAAATTAATATTTCTATCTACAGAATGCATTAAAAAATCATGATGAAATATGCAAGAAAACAAATGTGAATAAATAAAGAAATAATGAAGTAAAAGAAAAATAAATATTCAAGTTTAATTATCTTTTTGTTTGTTTATCCAATTATTTATTTGCATTTATATTAATATATCGGACGTGTAGCGAAGCTTCTACCGCAAACGCGCGATAATCCGGATGATATGGAATAGCGAACGGTAAATTGCCATGCAGGACCGCATGGCATTGTGTCGTGATCGTTGCGAAACAATGTCGGAGGGAAACGAGAACAGTGCAGTTTACACTCGAAAGTTTTCGAACTTTGCGCAAATTATATCGCGACAAGCCGAACGTGCGAAGATGAAACTCGCGCGGTTGCTTCCCCCGCGGTGTTTCGCAATTATAGCAATTTCTCACAAAATTTACAACGGCAAATCTTACTGTGTAAACCTGTAACTAATGAATAAATATGAGTAAATCGCGGAAACGGTACTTTTCTCGCATATTTACAATATAATCATTTCTCATTTCTTCTTCATAGTAATAATTCGATGACATTATTTATGGCCTGAGATATAATTAAAAAGTTACTCTCTATGAAGATTTAAAAAATTTGTAAGATAAAATTTAAAAATATTTAAAGAATTTATTTATAATAAAAATGTTAAAATTATAATAAAAACTATCGAGAGAACTGCAAAAGATCAAATTGATATATTAATAGAAAATATCGCTATTGATATTAAAAGTGATAACAAACAAAATAATGATTTGTGTAACGTTATGTAATTTTTAAAGAACGCAGAACTTGAGCTGTAATTAAATTTCATTGAACGTTATAATTACATCTACTTATGTGCTATCATAATTCCATCGAGCGAGATTAAAGCTCGTTATATGCATGTTCATACTATATGCGGCGAAATAATTCTCTGAAATATTCCTATCTTCGATAACAGTTTATACTATAAAAAATAATAGTACTTTACAAATTAGTGTTATAGAGAGAGAGATCAGTGTATTATTAATCAATTATAAACTAATTGTTATAATAATTATGAATCAATTTATTATTATTAAATTAAATACGAGTTTTATATCTTCTTTTATATATTTTTATATTTTTAAATTTAACAAAATATATGCTATATTACGCAATCTTATTAATTCAACTATTTTATAACCGGAAGATAAAAATTTCGAATATTTTACGTTGATATTAATTAATATCTTTTATCACGAAAGAGCGACAATGAGAAGAATAGTGCTTAATCCATAATTTATAGCAAAGTTTTCTTATTTCCTACACTATTATCGTATTTTAAGTGCGAACAAGCCTGCGCTTTCTTGTCTCCCGCGGTGCCTTGCAATTGTTTTCTCACAAAATTTATGATAAAGCCGCGAATTATGATACGAATTATTCATGAACTTTGAAATTGCATTAAAACACCGAAAATAAATACGTTGTTTACGCATTATGTTACGCAAAATGCTTGATAAACAGTGTAAAAGTTTCTGATAATTTATTAAGGAGAACATTTCTAAAATATTTCTAAATTCATTATTTTATGTCGGTAGATTCGAAAAAATTAAATTAGAAATTAATTTTAAATAAATCGAAAGAAAGTGGATTATGATTTTATAAATATTTACCACTTGTCATTTGTCTCAATCGTTACAATTTTATTATTTTATTCCTTATATATATCCGCAAATGAAAATGGATGAAACGAAGATATGTTGTAGCAAGCAAGGAAACTAGGGATGAGAAGGGATCTAAGAAAGAGAGAACAAACGACAGAAATATAAAGGATCTTCTATGAGATTCCTTTTATAGCCAGCATGTCGGAATATCCAACTGCACGTTGCACTGCATCGAATAGTCGTTTGCATCGAATAGCCTTGCTGAATTCCAATTTCTTTACATGCATTGTTGTGCATGCACGAGTTGCGACACATTGTTCGCATTCGGGATATTACTGTGGCCGGCCACGGTGGATCGCTCATACCCGTTATGTCAAACTCTTTTAATTATCTTATCTAAGCGGATTTTTTCCATTTTCTTTTTTCACGATTACATTTGTTTACGAATGCGATTTACGCCAAACAATATTATTCAAAACACTAACTTTACAGTTCAATGACAAGCAATCATATGACAAGACATATGCACGCTTGCAAAATTTGTTAATTATATTAAATTGCTTAGCAATTTAATATAATCCTCTGTTCTAATATAACTTTTTAAACGATTTTAATAAAAATTTTATGATGTATACAGATGTGACAAATTAAAAGTATTTTCATCTTTCCAAGAGAAATAAAAAGCTGAAAGATACAATATAATTTTTGTTTCAATAGTTTTTTTTTTATAAGAAAATCCAAGTTCGTACGACATTGATTCTATTATTTTCTGTTTATATTATTCTTTGCAATATCACTACACGAGATATAAAATATTACTTGTTAACAATGAAGTCTGTTATATCAGATAAAAAACTTAATGGAATTTAATTATACGAATTTAGTAGTAGATAATAATGTTTAAAAGTTTGCGACATTTAATTCGCTTTTTCTTATTTTATACTTTTATGAAGAGAAAAATTAAACAAGATCGACAGATTTAAAGGAAGGTTGCTTCGCTTATCGTGTACTCGCCTTGCAGTTTTCTATTGCGGTCAGCTTATCAAATTCGCTCTTATATACGCACCGTTCGCAAAATCCGTAATTCTGCTCACAGCACGACTAGAGACAAATACGGACGATGAATACGAGATTTCAAATTTTTTTGTAGCAACAAATCAATAACAGATGAAGAGAAGATCGATCATCCTACGAGTTATTAAAATGTGTCGCAATTCGCTGTGTTGTATTACAAATCGGATTAGTTGTCGTATTTTTATGATTTTTTAAATAAACGTTTGGTTTTTCAAATAAATATTGCAATACGAAAATATATTTTTTAATATATTTATAAATATATTTATAAATGGAATTTTGTAAATTTATATAGTCGCAATATAAAATCCAATTAGATGATTAACAAATAATTAACGAAAATCATGAAAAAAAGCAATCAATTGTCGCAATTATTACATATATATTCATTTATTTGTGTGATAAAATATGTCACCCACACAAAAGCTGCTCGCGTAATTAATTCGATAATTATTTTATTATCATATCGGCTGTTTCAACAAATGGTCAAAAGTCCATCTGGTCGAGAAATTATATTATAATATTTCAATTGTCCATTAACGTGGTTAAAAAGATAGAGTGCGGGTGCGCTAATTGCGATTGGAATTAGTTATTAACTTGCTAATATCTTGAAACTATATTATAACGTAGTGTTACACACATTTTCCATTATATGCGGATATGTAAATGAGAATATCTCAATGATGGGATATACCTATACAAGATAAATTAATTATTGACGATAAACAAATTTACGAACTGTTTCCCGTTTCAGATTTCTAAAAAAATATTCAGATTTTTAAATATATTTATTGTAACTTGATTTTGAATTATTATTTTTTACAAGCAGAATAATTTAGGGAGTTTAAATATTATTACTATTTCAAAAAAATAGAACTAAAATTTCTTTATGTAAATAAACTCTTTTTTAGTCAGTTCCCATACGAAGATAAAAGAGATGATCGAAAAGTGAATATCTCACGAAATACTTCATAGCTTATATATAGATATATTTTGACATATTCTCACATAAAATGTGAATCAGAAGAGATAAAGAGAGAGAGAGAGAGAGAGAGAGAGAGAGAGAGAAAGGAGAGGAATATAGGAAGGAAGAGAACGTGTAGCCTCGTGTGAGCAAGCTCATTTATCGTGGGCGACATATGCCAAAACTATATCCGACACTCGCGGTAGAGATGCACCTAGTATATTGTTTTATTGTTTCGTGAACACGAATCTCACACGCTCAAGCAATATAATCATATTTTGAAATCGATGTCAGATTCAATTTCCAAAGGCTTTCAAATTGTTAATCCAAAAACGATTATACGCACCCACTTTATTATGTCTTTCAAATGTCATTGCGTATTCAATTGTATAATGCCATGAAATAAATATAGCACATGTTTTAGCATAGAAATACATTATCGAACGTATTATATGTAAATTGATAAAATATAAAAAATAAAAAAAATGTTAGACTGTAATGCAAAATTTATTATTTGTATTCCAGGATGGAGCATACGTGAAGAAAAGCGACATGGACGGTTTGGGACTTTGTCCTTACGATCCACGACACAATAGCACGGCAGTTTTTGCCGGTGAGTTTCTTCATTTATCTAGAATTTATGAATTGTTCAATGCAACGATGCTCAACTTTGCTCGCAAGACTATACGAAATCAATTCGTGTCACTTCCGAATCGCAAATCAAGTTTTTTTTTTTTCAGATTTTAGTTGTAATCAAAATTCTATTTTATTACTAACATTGAGTGCTCTCGGAAGAATAAAATTCAGAGACTTGTGTCTTTGTGAATTTTATTAACGTATACTCTTGGCTCAAACAGAATTTATTTTCTAGAGAATTTGATTTAATATTGCAATGAATAGATTCTTCTGCGAACAAAAGCGATTTTGGCGATCAGAGAGATAGTATTATTATCAAAACATTTTTGAGCGGAGAGAGAGTGCTGTTCTCTACATTGATTCGAAAAGCGTTTGTCTGCGAAAAATATTTATTCGAGGAAATTTTTATTACATTTTGAAACATATGCTGTGCACACTACAGCAGATTTGACAGGTGACGCGTGGCTTTGACGACGCTAAGTGCTACTCGAGAGATTCGACCGCTCCACAATGAGTGGGACTTGTGAGAACGAGAAGCGAATATCACGAGTCCTCGTACATTCCGCACAGAGGCGATTGAGAGATACAGGCATGATTTATATCCTGTCTGGCAAATATTGAGGAACATGTTTTAACAAATAATTCTCAAATTATTCATTTTTTAGAAAAAAATAACATAACGCACGCAATACGATTTCTCGCACATGTTTTTCTAATATCGGTTTGCAATATTTAGTAGTTTAGTTTATTTAGCCAAATTATATGCTATGTTTAATTTTTTTTTTTTTTTAATCATTAGTTTAGTATTATATATTTCGCGGAAGAGATTAATCATTTTTTTCATAATTAAAATTTGTTTTTGATGAAATATAGAAACAGAGAAGTTATTTTATTTTCCAATAATTTCATGTATTAACTTTTAACTGAGGTATGGATTTAGAAAACTTCAGAAAAACAAAAGTATTTTAATTGATGAATAATTATTAGAAAAAAAGAATACCTTGTTTATATTTTATATAAATTTAATCTTTTTTTCATTCTAAATATTTGTTTTCTTCTAGAGCTTGTACACCTTGCAATAAACTCACTTTTAACATATCTATTTTCGCTATTTTTAGCATAAAAAAGGGAGATGGGTCCATGGAAATTGTGTGCTCTAATTACGCAATACATTCTCACTGCTCCAGTTAAGGGTTAAAGATGAATCTACTCTCCATATGCGATAAAGAGTCATTAAAGAAATGACAGGCGCAATTATTCTTATGCGTTGTGTTTCTCGAATTTATGTTTCTCGTGTGACATAATTCCAAACCTCTCTCTCTTCCTCTCTCTTTCTCTCTCTCTCTCTCTCTTCTGTCATTATCACTGTAACCGTTATAATTTCAGTTTTATTATCCTGGAAATAGGCATGCAGATTTAGATGACATAAACAGTAGTGAAAGATATTTCATTCCACATTTATGCAGCGTTATTGTTTGTTATATATTATGCTACGCACGCTATATGCATATAGGATGATATTTATGACAATTTGCTTTTGTCTTTTCGCTAATACATATACAATGTTTTTATCAGCAAGCATGTATGCAATACTAGTTTAATCTGTTTAATTAATTAAAGTGCGAAACTTGAGAATAATGAATTTGAGTGATATGGCAGAAATATTTTCTGAATATCGAGTTCGGATGTAAATTACAACAACAATGTAATTACTTGTGACAAGTAACTAACAAATTTGACGCGTTAATATTCGTTGATGTGAAATTTAATGAATTAATTTATCGAATTTATTTGTAACAAAAGAATTATGTCAGCCCTATGAAAATTTTTCTATGCCTATATACACAATTACATCATTATTATATAAATATTGTATAATGAGTATAAGACTAATGTGAAGCATCGTGATAACATGCAATAATACTTATGCGATGTATAAACAGCTCAATGTGCAAACAAGAAAGTTCGTTATAGACTGTACAGCGCGATAGGATGATATGAAAGTTCGACATAATTCAATGTGAAAACATACTTTGCATAGTGTTTGTCAGAGAAACTTTTTATTCGTTGATGTTTAACATGCGCAGTTTCATATGTCGAGCGTTATAATTTGCTAATTACGAGACACACGCGGGTGCGTCCTGTATTCGCTAAAATGCCACGACAAATCAATACTCTGGCAAAGCAAAGTATCGCTTTCAATGAAATTTCGCAAACCCGTATAAGATATTTCTACATCAATAAAAAGGATTGTACAAATTAAACTGTAAAAAATGTCACCTGCTATCCAATTAAATAGCAGACTGTAATTGAGATAAAAAGAAAATTAATATATATATCAAATTTTCGTATACATTATTTAATTAAAGATTCGAGGCATATTAATTTTTTAAATAAAAATTTAATTAAATATAAGTATTTTAATATTTTTTTAAGAATTTAAAATTACATTTTTATGTGGTCTCTATAATGTGGTATATAAAAAAAGAAATAGGAAATTTGAAAAATTAATAAAATTCAAACGTCAACATTAATAATAGCAATATTGGCAGTAATAAATACAGTTAGTAATTAATAGTTATAAAAATAAGTGGTTATGGATATATTGATTATATTGATATTATTATCTGTTCTCAAGCATAAGAAATCTCTTTGATCTCTGATTTGATTTTTTGACCAAAATCTGTCAAACAATAACGCAATCAAAAGTATAACGAATTTTTACAATGTCAACATCAATATAAGCTCACGATTTGAACTGGTCGCAATAAAATCGGTTATCGCGTTCCCTAGACATCTCGATATTCTCAATTTATCAAAAGTGACATTTTTTTTTATTCTTGTTATCGTTCTTCATATCCAATTATATCCGCGTACGATGTATGTAGCAATTTTGTCTGCGATCGCGTGATTTAAATTGATGTAATAAATGAAAGTTGCAATTAATACATTAATTATCAATCAATTTTTGTTTTGTATTAGCTATTTTCAATATTGTTTCAATTACGCAGTTATATGCATGTAGTTGTAACATGATATAAATTGATGGATTGAAAATAATGTAATATATAATCACGCAAATGATTAAAAGGCGTACATACATACATACATACATGCATACGTACATACATACATACATACATACATACATACATACATACATACATACATACATACATACATACATCCATATATATATATATATATATATATATGCGACTCCATGTTAATTTATTATCCAATATTTTAAATATAATGAAAGATAACGTATATAACTGAAAAAATTTTGGATTAATTATTAAATACTTTTTCATCCGTAAAGAAATATATATATATATATATATATATTTTTTTTTTTTTATCTGTAGAGAAAATTGATTCGTAGATATTCATTAGATACGCGATTGTCATGAGCAATGAATTTTTCTTTTCTATCAAGCAACTTTTAGAATAAGCCTTTTCATATATTATATCAATATTTATATTTTTATATTTATATATTGTATTTACATTTATATTTTTATATTTATTTTTATATTTATATATTGTATTTACTTTTATATTTTTATATTTATATATTATATTTATATTTATTATTTTTATTCAATAATTAATTTTTTTTCTCTCTTGAACGTGTTAGAATTTTTAAAACACGCTGTGTTACTTTAAATACATGAATAACCTTTATCATTATATGTGTGGAGAAATGAATTCGGCTTGCTCGTTGCCAGAATCCCGGGAAATAATTCAGGATCCGTTAGCGATGGTTCAAGGGGTTGCCTCCTAGGATATGTATTCTCCCGCGGGAAATAGAATGCGCTCCATCATCGTATCATCCGTTGATTTTGAGAGGATCTTACGGAATCTCGCTGCTTTCAAGGACTTCTTCAAAAGTTTCATCTCTTGGCTTTACCGATAGACGCTTTGTGACACTGCATGTGCTTCTAGTGCTACCACTTTGTAAGATATACCTTCTTTTTAAGTTGAGAGATTTCGTCATCTTCGAAATCCTCTCTTCTAGGATTGAGGATACACCGAGACACTCCATTATTAGATGACAAAAATCTCTACATTTTTGTAAAAATTTAATATCTGCCGGCAGGCACAATCGATCTTTGCCAAATTGCAATTCGTTCTATTATTTTTATTAAAATAGTTCTTAAATATAATATATATATATATATATATATATATATATATATATATATATATATATAACACAACACTTAATAAGTTTTCGATCTAATTAAGAAAAACAAAATTTTTTTTAGAAATCACATGGGTCTGTCAACACTGTTGCCATAATGTGTCAGACCGGGGACTTATTGAGTGATGTGTTATATATATATACTCATAAGTGAGTTTTGAATGACAATTTATTATTGAATGAAAATCCGTCTCTCTTCGGATAGAAGCTGTATCACCCGCATAATAACATATTTTTCACACATAAAATAGCTTTTAGCTCGCAAAAAAATTGTAATTTTTTAAAATCGAAATTGACAAGTATTATTGCCTAAAATCACTTGGTTGTTTAAAATTCCCTCATTATTAATGTATTACTTTATTAGCGATTCAATCCGTTCGTTGTAGAAAGTTTCGCCGAGAATTTAGACGCGAGTTGAGACGACGTAACGCGTCGGCGACGGTGCATTAAATCACTCCTAAGTATAGAGAGCAGCGCGTGCACAGCTTCCGATCTCTCGCGGAGATGTCTCGCGGAGCGAAGCGCGTATACGTGTATCACAAGCCTCCTTCCTTCCCGCAGGTATTACGCGCGGCTTCACGATATTCGCGAGCGTCGGCGTTGGAGGGCTCAGGGCGTAGATTTGTAGCCTGCAACGGGCACGTTCATCCCCTAAGTCTGGCCTCGCCCTCCCCCCCTCCCCCCCCGTTATATATGACCGCCCGGCCGCTATATACACTTATCGCGCGCATACGTTGGCCAGCCTCAAATCCCATCGTGCTTTTTGAACGTGAAATATGGAGAGGCCCCCGCGAGCAGGAGAGACGCCGCGAATCCTTCGAGGATCCTCTCCTGTATGAGGAGAACACGGGAGGAAATGTAGTCGCTTCTCCTTCTCCTCCCGTAGATGCCAACTGTGTATATATGATGTACTCTGTACACACGATCAAATCCAGGGGGCTTTTTCCGGGATTTTCCGACCGATTGCCGCGACACAGAGAAAAATTGTCCGCTACACGCAACGAGGCAGGATCTCGCAGGACCTCGCAGGATCTGACGAGATTCCTTCTCCGGTGGAAGATATAATTTTTTTTTTTTTTTTCTTTTGTTAAAATTTTTCAAACGAAGTTTTTATACTCGCACATCGAAAATTTTTTGCTGTTGTCTGCATAATTTGTCCGTCAAATTTTAGCACACTGTCTCTTTATTTGTGCGATAAAGGATTTATATACGCTGTAAAAAATTTTCTACAAAGTCGGAAGAGCGTGTCTGCAAAAAAACTGTGGATGATGTTTTAAATTTGTTTACAGTGTTATTGATTGCACTTTATGTTCAGATTAATGCGAAGAGGTCATGTAAATTCGGGGGAGGGAGCGGGAGGTAGATGATTGGCGGTATTAAACTCGGTATAATTGCTCGCTCCAGTTTCCAGTAGTCGATCCTTCGACGACTCTGATAGCTGGAGGCGAAAGTTCGGTTATGCCGTACAGAATGTCGTCTTTGTGCGTGCACACAAACGCGGGATCATCCTGCGGATAGTCTCCGCCGACGTAAATTCAACGGGTAATTTCCAAAAGGTGGAGGACGAATTAACCCGAGAGCCCGCTGTATAACCCCCGTGTCGACCTGATGGTGCTCGTTTAGCTTGCAAATGTGGAAGGTGAGACTGACTGACGGAAACGTTTATGCATGTTTCAGAGGGACAGTTATACGCCGCGACGGTGGCCGACTTCTCCGGTGGCGAGCCGCTAATTCACAGAGAGAAAATTCGCACCGAACGCTCGGATCTCAATCAGCTGAACGGTAATTTTTTTAAAGAAATTGAAATTTATATGTAAATTATGTTTGCGATTTTATATATCAGGCTGTCTATTCTGTGGAAAAATTTGGGAAACCTGAAATTTTATTGGGAATTAGAAAAAAAAAAATTCTTAGAAAAATATTAGAAAACGCATGCGTTAAAAAAAATTTAATTTAGAAAGCTGCATCACAAAGAAATCTTTAAAATATTCTTTCTACTTTGGAATTTTGAACAAAAATATCTGGAAGATTAGAGAATTTTTTACAAGTCTTGATATAAATACCTTATATATAGATCTTCTAAAAATTCTATTTAAAAAGGTGTCATGTTAGAATAATGTTTTCACGATGTTCGATTTTATAGCTCGAAAGTTGTACGCGTAACAAATTGCGAGACAACATTCAAATTTCATCGATATCCTGCAGTTATGCGGAGACATGCAAATTCGTTCAATGTGTATTTTTGACGAATAACAGAACATTTTATGCGTTCGCTTTCTTGCTAATTCTGAGATATTCTATAGAAGAAACTTCAACGTACCGTTTGATTATCGAATCAATACAATCTCATTATTTCAGGTCCCAACTTTGTCAGCTCGTTTGCGTATCAGGATTACGTATTCTTCTTCTATCGTGAGACAGCCGTGGAATACATGAATTGCGGAAAGGTAAGAGTTATAAATTCTTTTTTTCGCGCATTCCATATTTTTCAGCAAGTTTTTCACTGTAAATTTTTTACTCCGCTTTTATTATATCATCAGAAATATTTATAATTTTAATTGAGAAAAAATTGATCAAAATTACAAGATTTATATAAAAGAATATTATTTATATTATTATTAATTTCATTTTATATTTTACGATATATATAACACATCACTCAATAAGTCTCCGGTCTAACTAAGAAAAACAAATTTTTTTTTAGAAATCACGTGGGTCTGTTAACAATGTTGCCTTAATATGTCAGACCGGGGACTTATTGAGTGATGTGTTATATATATGAAATATTTTTATCAAGATTGCGGAAAAAAATTGTCTCTTTAGCGTAAAAATATCGCGATTGCTGTTATGTATGTTATAAGGAATAAGACGAAAGTACTTTGGAGTTTTTAATATTGGGGTTTCGCTCGATTTGCACGTTTCAGGCGGTCTATTCGCGAGTCGGTAGAGTCTGTCAGCACGATAAGGGCGGGCCACACGCATTTAGCGACAGATGGACGAGTTTCCTGAAAGCGAGACTCAACTGTTCGGTACCGGGCGAGTACCCCTTCTATTTCAACGAAATACGTGAGTATGCATATGCGCGCATATCTTTTCGCGTGCGGCTTCGATCCGTGACTACGCTCGAGTAGTTTCAAACGAGGGCTCTCTCGCACCGCTTCTAAAAGGGCTCGTAAAAGAGGCCTCTTCGCTTCTACGCCCCGTTAGTCGCTACTCAGTACACATATATTGCACTCTTCTGCCTTTCAAGTTTTCTACGATTTCTCCTCCACGCGTACCCTCGCAATGCGCTCGATGATATGCCGTATAAGAAGGAGGGAAATGCAACTTAACTAGTTGCGCGTTTGAAAAAATTTCAAGAAGGAACGACTAATGGCTGACCGATTTTAATTTCTGCCAATGCATTCACTATTGTATTAAAACTCGAAAACAATGCAATCTGTGAAAAATCTCTGCATCCAAAACTAAACAAATCGCAAACACGAATATTAAAAAATGAATTATGACATTTTTTTTTGCGTTACATTGCCTGCCCAGCGATGCAATAAAAATAATACTACGCTGTAACAATACTCTAGCATTTCTAATATTTATATACATTTACATGTAGCATTTTATATTAACGTACAACAGAAAGAGTTGTAGCTTGCTGTTTGCAAATACACATATAAATATTAAAGATGCATTGTTACGGTGTGGCATTATATTCTCTTATAATAACAGAGACATAACATTGCACTATAACAAAAGGTACCGATATATCTCTATTATTTATATCTCTACGATATTTCTCGCGTTTATCCGATTTTATATACACAGATATAGCGCAATTAGATAAGTTACTCCAACTACCAACGAAATGGACTAATCTCGAGTGCGAGACACAATAGCGGTGGTGGCACCATCGCGGCTAAGAGTAGAGAAGATGAATAAGATGAGCGGAGGACTGTTCTCCAATAGAATATTGTCGCCGTGTATCGAATTGAAATTTCTATGCTTACTAAAGTCAGTCATCAAGTATTCTCGCCGTTTGGAGGCGAGAATACTTGATGAGAAGCATCGCGAAATCATACAACTTCCGCTTATTGCATCAATTTTGCATCTAATGATGGGAGTAACTCTCAATAACATACTTGCTAATACATTGATATCATCTTCGCTTGAGCATCATGCGTAGTAGTAGATGCAATGCCGATGAGTTTATTGAAATCTTTCGATGAACGTATCTTATTGTCAAATTGATGCTGGTAATCGCAAAATGATTCGATTTTAATTTTATGTAAAAATTTAAATAGTTGATTTATAAGTAAGAGGAATAGCATAAAATAGATAAAATGATGACCGATAGTCTCAGCATCTTTTTGAGTTGTGTATAATTATATTTCAGTAAATTACAGATAATATCAATCTCGACATACTGACCGCATTCAAAGCGCGATTTATTTGGAATATCCAAAAAAAGATATTTCGTTTGAATTTTGTATTTTGCTTTTGTCATTTCCCCATATATGTTATGAATTCTATAGTAACATGTGAAAAACATTTAAAAATTAAATAACGCGGAGTACATGTACAGTCTCTCTCTCTATAATTATCTTTCAAAAAATATTTCAACTTTAACAT
This sequence comes from Cataglyphis albicans, assembly GCA_038406275.1. Taxonomy (NCBI): domain Eukaryota; kingdom Metazoa; phylum Arthropoda; class Insecta; order Hymenoptera; family Formicidae; genus Cataglyphis; species Cataglyphis albicans. The sequence continues at coordinate 3,447,834 of JBCAUJ010000123.1, read as the reverse complement.
CTCGGTCAAAATAATATTTAAATAATAGAATTGATGAATATATATGTATATAACACATCACTCAATAAGTCTCCGGTCTAACTAAGAAAAACAAATTTTTTTTTTCGAA
>JBCAUJ010000123.1:3403407-3424777 GCA_038406275.1 Cataglyphis albicans | reverse complement strand
ATATACTTATTTAGAAATGTATAAATTATATATATATATATATATATATATATATATATATATATATATATCACAATAAAATATAACAAATAAAATTTAATACAATAAATGAAACAACTTTCAACACACTATTCAAATCAACAACAAATTGGCGTAATTAAATATTTCAACAGAATCGCATAGCTTATGCTAATGTAAACTTTTTTCGCGCAATTTTACATGGAAGAAACATCGAGCAATATTCGAGGAGGCGATCACAGTAAAGAACCGATCGACACGAGAGGTATGAGAGGAAGAATCGCTGAGGCGCGCACAGACCTATTTCTAAATACACTCCGCATTTTCAGCCGCTAACCGCTGATGCTCGCCGCGTGCATGCCTGTCGTCGATGGGTTACACGCGGGTGAGACGACGAGTGTCATTTTTAAATCCCAAGGCTCCCACAGAGGAAGAAGACGCGCTCGTGTTGACACGAGGAGAGCGACCTCATCCGCACCGAAACCGCGTGTCGAAAAATCGACTATGGTACACACATTATATACCCTACGAGCAATAACGGAAATAATATAAGCGCAAGCACACCGCGTTTAAGTAACTATATGTTGCGTGATATTAGCATCTCTCTGGCGGGGAAGGCGCGATAGGATTGCGCCGCGTGTGTGCTTTAAGTCGGACGCGCAATAAAATTTGGCCGCGAAAGAAATTTAAGAGAATTTAATTTCTACGCTTGTGCACATGAGAATCTGAGAATAAAATAAATTACACATTTATACTTGCATAATTTCGTGAAATCTTGCAGGGACAAAAAGAATAAAATATTCGGCTGAGAAAATAAAAAAAAATTTTTTTTTTTTTTGTAATGACACTTTGATTTTCAATCCGAAAGACATCTTATCAAGTTTCTATTGTCCTAAATAAAGAAATGATTCATTTCTCTCACATTATTCTGTAAATGAATAACTAATATTTAAGACTTTTTTTGAAAATTAGCTTAAACTTTCAACGTACAATAATTAAATAAATAAAATAAAATTTACATATTTCCATACATGCCATAGATCTATTATCTATAGCGTCAAAAAATTTATATCAAAATTATATAAATTATATAATGTCAATCCTTGATATTACCTTTCAAAATGCGTTCAAATACCAACAGCTGATCGATTGGTCATCTTTTTAAAAGGCATGGAAATAACATATTGTTTCATCATAATCATCAGCATCATCATCGATTTCGTTAACAAGTTTGAAATTGTTAATTGTTGGCAAAAATTGTTATTTTTTTTTCAAGTTTACAGTAATAAGGATAGAAGTTCAGTATATAGTTTTGAGGATTGAAATATATTTGCGAGAAACAATAATTTTTTATACTTGAACATTAATTTGTCTGTCAATTACATATAACACTATTTATATTCATTAGATATTATAAATAAAAAAAATTACATATTTGAAAAAAGTCATTTCTCACGTATATCTGCGTCAGTAATATCGCGTTGATAGATTTTGCAAAATATTATTTATCACATATACTCTCTTCTTTCTCTCAAGTTGAATATAAAGACAACATATGAGATGATTAATACGTTTAAATATGTAGTTTCAATATAAAATTATTTCCGGGCTTTCTCTGTTCTAAAAACAACGATTATATCAACTCGTCTTTCTGAACACTGGGTCTTAAAAATTGTGCCAGAGGAACTTCAAAAGAAAAAAAAAAAGAACAAAATGTTTTAAGATGAGATCGTTCGGGTGTGGTTTAAAAAGACAGCGCATCAGGATTGTGTAAGCTCGAAAATATCTGTCATGTACTGTTTATATATATATATATATATATATATATGTATATCACGTGTTGTCATTTTAATTTATCAAATTCTCTCCGATAATATATAAGAAATTTTGTAACTTTTTCTAGAGATAACAAAATAATTTATATTTATTATTTATATGAATTTATACACACAATAATGCATTCGGATCTAATAAAAAAGGAATTATAGATGTAATTAACCACGTTAAAATATACTTAAACATTTAACAGAAATGCATATTTAATTTCGTTGGCACATCCCGAATATGACCAAACCGAGGAAAAAAGATCTAGGATCAGGATTATAAAGAATAGCGCGCTGAAGCAAGGTCGGATCCTTCAGCCGGACACACATAAACCTAGCGGGAGTTGTTGAAATCTCTCTAGGCAAGTGCCGAGGCATTGCCATTTGTGTCTCGAAGGTTGGGAGCAATGCACGACGCTCATTGATTGGTCGGTCGTTATCTCGAGCAATATTGAGGCTAAATCGTGTTACGAAAATTTAATAAATATAACGGAGAAATTATTGAAGAACGCGATTGCCTCTTCTGACACGCAAAACCATTCTTCTCGTGTCCATATATATATAACATATTTTTTATCTTGTGAAAAATGAAATACAGCTTCCCGCCCGTTGATTGGCCATCCAAAGATGGTCCACAGTCGGTTGCGTATCAAAACAGGGTTGGTAGAATCGACGAGAATATCGGCCTCGAGGATGTACGTTGCAAACGTAGACAAACACGAACTAGTTACTCCAAAAATATATGCTTTAGGTTACTAGTAGCGCGATTAATTCCGCGATCGACCGGGTACGACATGAAATTCCTACTTCAAGTTTTTAGTGCGTCGAGGAGGGGAAACGCCACCGCGACGACGACGATGACGAAGATGTCTATAGAACGTGCGCTTTGCGAAAATGCAAACGTGACATGTCTCGTGTGCACGAGGCAGCCAGGCAACCAGATGCAATGACAGAAAGCCGTATCTCTTTCTCTCTCTCTCTCTTTCGCCCGTTCTCTCGCTCTCAGGAGTCTCATTTAGCACGATATCGTCTCCCTTTAATGCTATACAATTTCTTTCAGTATCTTCTTTAGCTAATTCGAAGTTTCGAACGATAAGACTGATATAGTATTTCACGAGACTAATTGGTTTTTTTTTTCCTTGCCTTTTCTATCATAACCTCCTTTAGCGAAAAACGCGGGTGGCAATCACGGCGTCCTAGGCCAATCAGCTGTTGAAGGCCACACACGTGCGTGGGCTCTGACACGGCGCTCTCGCGTCATCGATTGTCAGAATTCTCAATTAAGCTTTGGATCGAAGAAAAACTAGAGAAAAACCAGGCGAAATTGTCAAATACAGCACGTCTTCCAATTGGCACGATTACTTTCCCCGTAAATCGATGTTTACGCAATCTTTATCTCGGCCATGCGTCAATCGAGAAGAGCGTTCGCGGAATCTGTATCTATATAATAGTATCGTATATCGTAACGAGAATCGAAATCGCAACTTTCGTGACACGCGCACTTTCGTTCGGGCGAGCAAAGTGCGTATGTCATACATATATATACGAGAGAGAGGATGGTACGCACGTATACATGTACGCATACGAACACGAATGCCGGCTCCGGCCGGGAGGTACGCGCCAACACAAGCGCATACACATACACATACATTCATATATATATATATATATATCGCGGCCGGACTCGTTTAAAGAGCCAAGACGATACCGACCATAAGAGAGGGATAATCTTTAGTAAGGTACACAGGCACGTTAGAGAGAAGCCAACGCGATCGCACGCTGGCCAGGGATGTTCGCCGAAGAGAGACGCCTCTCTAACCGAGACTCGAGACGAAACGATGCTTCCCGTCGACGAGCGGAGGACAGTCGGAGCCAGGGCAACTGTGCGCTGACCTGTTTGCGAGCGAGAAAGTCAAATGCAAACGACGACGCACGTTTCGATCGAGCGAAAAAAGGGAGACGGAAGTCAGAGCGAAAAGAGATACCCGATTCTCTCTCTCTCTCTCTCTTTCTCGCGCGCGCGTTTCCTCTTTTCTCTTTTCTACTTACTTGGCTGCTTTGCAAACGTAGTATTTTGAGACGGAGACCCGCGCTCTCTTCCGGGAGGAGAATCAGCAGGCCAGCGCACGGCGCGTATCACACAGGACCGCGAGGTCGAGCATCTCCCGAGCAATCCCGAGAATCTCTTGATCGGCTTGAACGACGTCGTGGTCCTGGCACTCTCGAGAACGATAGAATTTTATCAGATACGCGGTAAAGAATCGCGATAGAGTAGACGGAGTAGAAAGAGAGAAAAGCCGCTCTTACTACGTCGAGAGAGGTTCCCCGATTACGTCAAGAGATGTATCTCGGATTTATAGAGCGACCGACCGACCGACCCGTTTCCCTTCGCACGCTCGAGCTCGTCGTCGTCGTCGTCGTCGTCGTCGTCGTCGTCGCGTTATAGCTTTACATATTCGACGTACTTCTTCCTCCCTTTCTCTCCGCCGGATATCTCTCCTTCTCTCTCCGAAGCCTGGGCCGTTTCTCTCCGACCGTGCTGCTAGAGCACGGTATCCATTTTCTGCGCGCGTTTCGACGCCGCCACACGATTACGCTCTATACGCACGGAGGCCGGGATCGACGACGCAGGTAGCCAGACGAAGAAGCTACCTGGGCTTGTTCACAAAGCGCTGTCGGACACGTCGTCGTTTTTTGTTTTTTTGTTTTTTTTTTTATCTTTTTTCTTTCCCGATCCCGAAGAAAATGCGCAGGATTCGGGGAAATCGTTTTCACGCGGTGGCGACCTCCAGGCGCCGACGACGTGGTCTCTCGATCGCTCTCTTCACCTCGAATGCCGAGAATGTGGCGTGGCGCGCCCGCTCGAGGGCCTTTACTTCTACGGCGAGCCCCGCCTCGGCATGTTCGGCGGCTCCGACTCTACGGGGGCCGTCGACCAAGAGTCTCGCCGGCGAGAGAGCAAGAAAGAGACGAATCTCGTCGCCCGAGTATTTCTCGGAATATGTCGCGCGCGCACACACACGAGGCCGGCTCGTGCAGATTCTTCCTTTCTGAACCGAATCGTGTGTACGGAACGAGGCCCGGGCTCTGTGGCGCGCTGGCACGACTGGCCGGTCTTCGGGCTACGAGAAACGGATAATGTGTGCCGCGTGCGCCGGTGCTGGCAATGCCAAGAGAGATAGAGAAAGAAGAAAGAAAGAGAGAGAGAGAGAGAGCGCGGAGAGTCAGCAGACGAACGACTAGCCGCGTGTCCGTGCGTATACGCGAATGCCCGGAGGAGAGGGAGAGGGAAGGGGAAGGAGAGGGCTTCTCTCTCTCGCGAGGTGTACACGAGCCGCCACCAGCTGTGTCTGTGTCTATACAAGATCGCGTATGCGCCGCCGGCGCGTGTATATGCAACCGCGGAAAAGCGTGGACGCGCGAGAGTGTGTCGGCTGTTCGTTCGCTTTTTACGCATGCGCCGCCGAGCTGACGAACGTACGAACGAGCGATTATTGGTGGTGAAGGATAATATCGTGGTGTTGGTGTAATCGCTTTCTCGCGATTACGTCGAAGGGAAATTAATATTTTTTTTTTTCTTCTTTTTTTTTCGCGATTACACGGATGATCCACGAGACTCCTCTCGCGCTTACAGGAATGATACCTTGAGTTTTACTTCGTGTAGAGAGAGCGAAACTTACCGGTAACAGCGTGTGTTCCCTTTTAGTTTCTCATAACGCCGTTCGCGTTAATCGAGACGAGTCCGAAGGCACTTTCACAGAATCACGTTTAGGCATGACGAGGGACGCGTCGTCGTTCCTTCACCGCCCTTCATAAGAACGCCACAGTCGGATAGACGGCCGGAACCCTCCGTGTCGATCTTGTCTTGTCGTATATGTGTGCGTGCCGGCTTGTGTCGGTGAGCAACAATGAGCCGGTGTAGGTACCGGCCATCTGCCGGTCGCGCGCGACAGCTGAAATACGCGCGCCAAAACCGTCGCCGCGTATCCTATCGCCTCTTCCTCGGGGACGGTAGTCTCTCGCTGCTTCGCACTTACGGATACCCTTGACAATCTCGTTCCTAGACGGTATGAAAATTATCAATCACATCTACTCGTGTCATGTACGCTCAATGAAGCGAATACCGATTAGATATCGTTTGAGCGAAACTGTTTTGACAATCACTCGCGACAACATTGGACTTGTTATCAATTACTATCGGCGTCATCGCGTATCATCGACTATTCCCATCGTCGACGCGATAGTCGATTCCACGAGCGAGCAGCAACTAGAGCGTCGGCGTGATCCCTCTCCGATTTCACGCCCTTGTTGAGTTTACCCGCCAAAAGTCGAGGAGAGCCCCGCTCCTCTATCGGGAGACTCGAATATCGACGTCGCGCCGAACGCGATCCCTATGGATGCTCTCGTTTTCTCCGATGACGTTGTCGAGGATATCGCGCGACCCGGTTTTACGCACTTTCGACACTCCTGCCCGTACTCCCGCGTTTCCGCAACGCACCATTACCATACCGGTCAGCCATGCTCGGGGGTGTTGGCGAACAAAGTCTGAATCTCTCTCTCTCTCTCTCTCTCTCTCGCGCTCTCTCTCCTCCCTCTCCCTTTTCCCTCTCTATTTTTGTTTTTCTACCTTGACGATATCAGGTCCCTTTAATCCGGGCCTCACAATCTTACCGGGGTCGGAGGGATAACAGGACAGCGTTACGTAGATCACATTCACGAATTATGCAATTTAGTGACGTATTAATGCGCCGACGACGATAGCGTACGTACCATACGCACGCACGCACGCTTTCGATCCTGCCGGACACTGATGTCCCCCCTCGTTTCTTGCCTGCTGTTGCCCGAAACTAAGCGTACGATCGTCCCTTCCTTCTTTACGAATGGAGGGGTAATCGGATGCAGGAGCGGAATTGAGCGGGGCCCTATAAATAATGAATAAATGCGACGAAGTAACGAGAATAAAGCTATCACCGGCAAAAGAAAAATCATACTTTTATCTTGATTAAATCGATAACAATTTCATTTTTCATGTTTAAGAACATCCTATGCTATAACGATAAGTTGTATATAACAACCTGTCGAGAGAGAGAGAGCTATTCTTTTCAAATAAGACATTTATTTTCACTGATTGGAATACCAAAAGAGTCTGGATTATTTTTTTCTATTAATTACACAATATGCATATAAAAGTATGTTGGAATATCTAAATATATACACAAGAAAATACACAATTAAATACTCTATCAAATGTTTATATAAACAAAAAGACAGTCGTGTAGATTTCGTATAGAGAATAATAATAAATCTAACATAAATTATAAACTTATTACATCTTCTTATAATGTCAATTTAATGCTTGAAATTAATTAAAAAAATTTGTATTATATTTTATTTTTGACAGAAATATAATTGTAAATATAAGCGCGAGGCAAATAATCAGAGAAATGTATACAATTATTTTAATAAGATATTTAACATATATGTATAAAAATATTAGTTTTGTCAATTATCAAAATAATCTATGATATAAGTACATACTGAATATATACATATTATAAATTGAATATAATAGAATCCCTTTATATTGTAGAATTATCGAAATCTTATTATCTATCTATTCTGATACTTTCTTTCCATTTTTTTATTCGTGTAAACAGTTTGTATATTTTCTGTCTTTTTTTTATTCGTTTTTGCATCACATCAATCATATGTAATAAATAATCAATGAGAGACAACGGAGGATTTCAATTTATAGAGACACAACAAGTGCTCCAGAATAGAGGGAAAATAAAAGAATTCTATTGTATTAATTATACTTCTAGTTTGTTACATAATAAATTAATAATAAGCATAGTAAATTAGTAATAATACTAATACTATAATAGGATACAATCCACGTAATTATTTAAAATCCACGTATTTAAAAACTGTCGCAATGAGAGAAATGCGTTGCACGGTATTCTTAGACTGAAAACGGACATATCCGCAGATATTCAACTTTTGAATCGCGTTTTCTCGGGTATCTAAATAACATTGGTACAGACCTGAATCAAGTAAAGCCAAGAAGAAGGGGAGCCGGTGCTTTCTTCGTAACGTATTTATTTGAACTCTACGGAGCAGATACAAAAGGATCGTATCCTACGTAGGGGAGGCGTCTACGGTCTCCCTTCTTACCCTTCGGTAACCTCCCTCTATTTTTCCCTTCAACCCTCCGTGTAGGCCAGTCATTCCAACATTTTTTCTTTTAGAATGTCGTCCAATACTGCGCTAGAGAACGCCGAAAGATGGACGATAAAACGATTGAGCGCGTTCACTCGATTACAATCATATGTCGATAATAACAAAGAGCTCGGGTCGATCCACCTGCGGACGATCGTAAATCTGCATCGCGGAATATGTAATGGCCTTTACCTCGGCGCCTTGCGTGTGCTTGCCGATCGTGAACTCCTCGCCGTACGCGGTTGCTTTGATTCTTAATTCCTGTTTGTTGAATTCAGTTATCTTGACTTTCTGATAACAGACACGCACAGATTTTCATCGGATGCAAACAGACGACTTTTGCTATTCGATTTTCAAGTTTAAATAATAATTATAATTATTACTGACATAATTGCGATATTTTACTTGAGCTAATTTAAATAATAAATGACAATATAATCAAGTGTGAGAATAAAAAAAGTCTAACAATTTTTAATAAGCAATAAAAGATACTTATTATCTTGAAATGTAAATTTTGCTTTTTCATATTGACTAATATATAATTATATTTTTATAGTAACACACATGTTATCATCGAATTAAGTTATATATTATTAATATATACTATAAAACTAAAATATGATAGAGGCTAAATATATTTATTTATTTATTTAATACTTTTTATGTTAAAAGGGTTATACCTTGGCGACAATGCACGGCTCGGCGCTGAACATAAAAAGCAGTTCATCGAGAAAGTGGAATAGCAGACTCTCGAGATCGTGACCCTCGGCCTCCACGTGGTGCACCTGTGTCATCTGTACGCGCTCCAGATCTGTCATGTAACCGAACATAGCTATCGCGCATTGCTCGAAAGCTTCCTCCATCGTATCGCCCCATGAGTGCAATCTACGATGCAGTAATGTTAGTTCGATCTTTGTCGCGAATACTTTTTACAAAAATCTTTCAAGAATATTTCTCTAATTGTAAGAGTATTTATAAAATGTGCCTTTTGACACATGCGGCTATTGGCGCGCTTTTAGGTTAGCCGCTGATTTAACCTCAAAGAAGAAGTCTATTGACACCGCTGATGATAAATAAATGTAATACTTACTGTACGTCGGCGGTGTGATCGAGATCTGTAATAGAAAATGTCAATTTCCCGATGAGTATTTTCGAAATCAAAAAAGCTCTCGTAAAAATATTTTTGTCAATTTATGAATAATGTGTAAGCCGCGTTAGCCAAGGATAGATTTCGAATCGATCATGCGTACATTTCTATTATATGATGTGTCGGATAAGAATATATTAAAAAATTAATGTAGTTGACACTTACATTCGTATTTAATGGGCGGTATCTCTTGATCGGTATCTATCAGTTCCTCCATCGTCGCGCACAGCTGATTCTCCACGTGAGTAAAGCGATCAGCTGATTCACTGACGGGTTCAATCAACGGCAACGTAGTTAGCGTAGGTGAGTTCATGCCAATCAGGTGGCGCTACTTACAAGCGAATCGCTTTACCTACTTATCGACCGAAGTAAGAAAATTGCATCACAAAATATTGGATAATACTGATAATACCGACCGCTTGCGAAATACGGAAGTATATGAATCACTGGGTCAAGAGAGAAACAATAATCGCCGGATTCATCCAAAAGATCGATAGTTTTAGTTTCTTCTAGAAAGAAAAAATTTATTTAATAACATGATATAAATATATAATTACATCATAATATACATCAATTAATAATATATTTATATTTATATTTATTGACAAATAATATGATTACACCATCATGATTAATATTTAAATATTTTAATTAAAAACCAATATTATTGAAAAGACAAAATACAACACTTATAAAATATTTAAATATAAATACAATATCACATAATATACAATAGATATGAATATTATATATATATATAATATTAATTTATAATAATTATAATATTTTGCCAATGTAAAACATATATAAAGAAACGCTAAAATATTGATTTAGATATTTTATTCTGCAAAGTAGTTTTACTATAATAGCATCGCTGTTGAAATGTCACACAGTATTTTGACACTGTTTTGCGAGCGGCCAAATTCGATTCCTCTCCAGCGCTGTACAGTTGCACCTGTTTCATTGCTTGCAAATCAAATGCAGATTGTAATTATACCAATCATTGTGCAACGGTGTGCAGTGGTGCGTCTCTTTCTCTCTGTTTGTTCCATTAGTGGTAACGCACGCGCTTGGAAGCAGTCACCGTTGAGTGAACGGTGATCGGCGTAAACAACCTGGCGTGCTGCTCTGAAAGACCTACATATCTTTCGTATGAATTAATGAGGAGCAATGATTTATTTTATTTCTGGTCCATGAAATTAGAATCCAAAATAAGATATATACAGAGCAGATAGATTTGATTTTCCATTCAAAACAAATTTTTAAAAAATATAGGAAAAACAAGTATTCAGTTCTTTGCGGTTAATTTTCATTTTTTTTTTTTTTTTTTACCTGAATTGTGTCGGTTTCTGCAAAAAATTAAAGCGCCAAAATAAGAAAGAGATGATAATTGTTGTTTAAATTTTATTTTAGTTAAAATAGGCGATAAAAATATAAAATATAAATGGTATGAACCAGTAAAAATGAGTTACAACGCCACTGCTACGAGGAACATATAGGAATTTTATTCTTTGAACATCAAACGGAAGAGAAGATGCGTCATATTATTGTCTCTGATCACTATGCGCTATCTTTCGTTCATTTTTAATTCAACAACGACTATCTATTTTTTCTACTTCCACAAGGACTCGTTGCATATCGCTCGCGCTCATTGATCTGCGAGAGTGTATTTATGCAGATTATCAAATGCAATTTATGCCATACGTGAGAGAGATATCGGATGAAAATGTTAATTGTTTACTACGTGTTTAATATCAATGTGATTGTTGCTTTGTCTTTGTTTACGACATATATACTAATAGCATAAAATAATAGCATTGATAGAAATTATATGTGTATATATATATATATATATATATATATATTTGCGTAATTTTTTTCAAAGAAAGAGAAAGAAAAAAATGTCCCAAATATAATATTTAATAAATATATTGTATATTATACATGTATATTATATATTGCTCTAATATATATGTAGATATTAAATTTATATACATTTCATGATTTATAAATATAGTTATTAATAGTTATTAAGTGCATTTTTGTTTTTATTTGCTAAATATATGTATGTCATCGCTTTTCTTAAATGTGCGAATAAAAATCGAAACAATAGGTGATATTATATGTCATTCATTGTTTACGTAGCCAATAAGGAAAATATTAAGCAATTATCCAAAACTCTGGCATTTAGTTAATTTGCGGTGTACTACTTTATTATCTACGCACTTTATTATGCCAGATGTCGTATGTAATACATTGCATGCCAGATGTTACATGTTGTTTAGAGGAGGCTACTAACGTAAGTGTAGCCTGTGGTTCTCTTAAATAGTAATGTTGACCATCTCTGTATGACAATAAAATTGGAAATACGTGGCTAACAATAATAAGAGTAAGTGCCTATTCTTAGTTCAGCTAGTTCGAGAAGACTTCACAATATTGTTATGTCGTAATTGTTTATTCGATATGAAATAGAGATCTGTACGATAATGAACTGCTCGGGATTTTTTAATTTATTTATTTAGAAAATATAATTAATCATTTTATTCATATAAAGCCAAAATACATAATTATATAAATATTATAAACATAATATAGCTCATTAGAAGATTATTGTAGTAAGCTCATATTGTAGTAAGCTCAATTTTTTAACATTTAAATGATTAGCAATATTGTATATATACACGACTCATATGTTACTTGTCAATGAGCATATATAAAAAAATCTATAATAATTAATATTAACTATTAATATTTTTTCTATATTTTTTGCAAGAAAATATAAGATTATACAATCTATATTTTGATAGTATTAATATCTAAATACAAAAGTGATTTGCTTTATACTTTAAAGTAGGATAAAGATCCAAATGTCATTTCGTGAAAATTCCAAGACTGTCGAGAGTTGTGTGAGGTGGAATACATAATGAGAAAAGACTCGTAGCTCTCGTATACGCGCCTGCACCATTCATAGTATTCCTGTAACACAATCGCCGGTCAATATAATGACATCGGACTCACTTATCGATATATGACATTTACGTCACAGTTGAGTCTCGTCGTGTATCGTTTTGCTATCGGAATTTCTTTTTTTTTTTCTTCTTGACGTTGTACAGGCTTGGAAAAACTCGTGCTTCGATTTTCTGTCGACGCGATGTGTTCCAAGGATAGCTACTTTGCGCATTCATGATCTGATCTTATTTCCATCGCAGCTAGATAAATGGTGTGCAATATTGGCTAAAGCGCGCACTCTCTTTGTCGATCGTACATTGCAAAAGTGCACACAAGGTCACAAGGTCACGAAAGTCTACGCGAGTCCCCCGATGATCCCTCGATCATTGCACTTACATGTATATGAAGAGCGCGAAAAGATTCTTTCTATGTTCTTTGAGAATTTGATTCGTTTTCTTCATGAGGATGTGTAATCAATCAACTTATCGTGAATTTATTAAATGATACCTTTGTGTGTGCGCAAGTTAGAATTTTTTTTCTATTGTTTGCATTATCAATATCAATGTTTTGTAGCTTTCTTTGTCAATGTATATGACGTATATATAGGTTTCGTAAGAGCTACGTTGTTCGCTTTAATAAATTAGTTACAGAGATTTAATAACAACTGTTATGAATATGTTAATTACATTACGTCACTCTCGTAAAGTATTGTTTTTGTCGCAGTATTTTATTAAAAAATTTCCTTATATATTTTCCTGGATGACAATTGTTTATAAACTGCTCTTACATCATAAATGAAATCTTAAAGAATAAGGATAAATGTAAATGAAATCATTGGCAAAAAATGGAAAATCTAAGGTTTTTTTCAAAGAAAATTTTAATTTAATATTAATATAAAATTATTAAAAAATAATTACTATATCTATATCTATTTAATTAATTATCACAAAAAATTAGAAGAAGTCATGATTATTCCAAGAAAATTTATTGGATATTTCATTTATCTCTCTAAAGATCTTAATTATTTCTTATTTGAGAATATACTATATAATGCTATATTATACTATATGTATAAAATTTTATTTTATTAATTTTTTATTAAATGTATAAATAGAAATAAAATTAGATCAAATTTCGATTCCGTACGCTAGAAAATTTATGGAAAAAATATAATTTTGAAAATTTATATCAGAACTTATATTTTTAAAAATAATATATATATATATATAAATAGTCTAAAATTTTATCTCATATATATATATATATATATATATATATATATATATATGAGATAAAATTTTTAAAGAATTTAAGATATTTTACGAAGGGCAGGAAATAACTTTCATTATTTTCTTACATTTTATCTATGTGGTGTTACTTTTTTTTTTGTAATAAATCTTCAAATATATATATGTATACAAGATACTATAAGTGCACTCTTTCCAGTATGCTTCTTAAACTTTTGTTAAGCTTTATTCAATATACAGATGAGTCACATTGACATTTTATTTAAAATTTAAAAAAGATATGAAGAAAGAGTAGATGCTAGCAGAAATAGATTTCTTCTTACTAGGCCTTCTCGGAATCACCGCAAGAATACAACAATTTATTTGAGCACGAGTCATTGTTAATTAAACCGAGCCTAAGATACCGATGCGATGACAAAAGAGAGATAAAGACAGAAGAGAAAGAAGAAGAAAGAGAGAAAGAGAGAGAAAGAGACCAAAAAAAAAAAAAAAAAAATGAATGGACCAAGAAGTAGTGATCTTATTATTAATTTCGTCAAAAATATTTCTTTTTTTATATGTCTATATGTTATTTTTTATTTTTTTATTTTTTTATTTTTTTTTTTATTTTTTTATAAAAACAGTTTTGCTTGTTCTTAGAAAAATATTTTATGATACCATTTTTATTCATCTCTCTTCTTCTTTCTTTTTCTTCTTCTCTTTCATCTTTTTTTTTTATCAAAATTGACTTCATTATAATTTTTTAACAATCTGAGGGTAGATTCGCTTGAATTTGTTTAACTGCCACCCTCTTCTTGTTCGGAGATGTTCGAAGAAAAGGGGAGCGTATTCTCCGATGCTACCGCAACTGTATTTTAATTTTCCGCCTACTATTGCTTCTCGCCTCTCACGTTATAGGCTAGCTTTAATGACATGCAATTTTGCAACGTATCTTTGCCAAGTCCTTGGAACGGGAGACTATATAAACCGAGTGTTTATAATTGGTTGGGCTAGCCGCAAGGATTTTTAACCACGCAGGATGTCGTTCTACGCTCTCGCCGTGTATTGCGCTACCGTGTTTGTGCTCGTCGCGACTCAGGATCTTGAGCTTCGTAAGTCCTTCATTCAACCATCGATCTTTTGTGTCTTTAAGAAACGTTTTTGTAAGCTTTTGAGTTCAAATCAGTCAAAATTTAATCATCAACGTCTTCTTAGTTTTGCCTTGAGAAAGAGACTTTTAATAAAAAAAAAAAAAAAATATATAAAAAATAGTTATAGTGATAGTCCCAGCTGATATTACCCAGTGTAGGAAAAGAATGTGTGCTTAAATTTCATATGCCATTGTACGATTATTTCTATGTGATATAGAATCTTTCTTCATAACTTGCTCAAGGTGAATATCATGCTTTGATAACGCGTTTCTCACCTGCAATCATGTCATATTTTCGATTATTATACAGAGTAATGTTAAATTCTGAAATTAAAAGCTAAAATACAAACTGTTTGTCTGCTATAAAAAATTAAGATCTAAAATTATTTTATTATTATTATATATAATTTACAGTATAGAAATATTTGAAATAATTAATTAATTTATTTTTACATATATATATTTATTTAACGTATTTTTTTTATTTCTTACGCAGCGGTGCAGACTTGCAAGCGGGATGCGTCTGACTATACATCTTGCCTGAGACTTGCAATGCAAGAAGCATGGCCAAATTTCGTCGCAGGTATAAAAAAAAAACGCTGATTATTTTTTGTTTTTAAACTTGAAAAGCAGCAATTTTTATTATATTACGTTATAATTTACATATAAATAAGGAAAAATATATTTTCCATTATTTAATTAATTTTTACATGCCCCTATATCTCTCTCACATAAGCTTTGATCTCTTTTGGAAGGTATCCCGAAATTAGACCTGCCACCTCTGGATCCATATTTTCTTGAACACCAACAGACCGTGTACGAAACCGGTGACTTACTCGTAGATGTAACTGTCACAAATGTTAACATCTATGGACTTTCGAAGATAAACTTTTTGGCTGTGAGGCCGCATCATTCCGACGATGCCTTTAGATTGGAAGTCGATGTCGAGTTGCCAAAGATGCTTATCGAGGGTAATTTTAAGGCGAAAGGAGCTTACGGAGCGTTACAAATTGGCGGCGAAGGTGCGATAATTAAATAATTAAAATTTTTTTAAAGAAAGTTACCCAACAAACAAAAATATATTATACATCCTTGTTCTCTAGATAAATATTAATTATTGTTTAACTTTTCTAATGCATAATTTTATTATTATTTATTATCAGAAAATATCGTAAAACAAACTAGAAATAAATTTTCAATATCTTTTTTCATATAATTTATAATAAATTTTTAGCGTACGGTATATGTTTTTTTTTTTTTTTACTTTGTTTATATGTAGTGTGTTTATCCTATCAAGAATTTTGAAGCAATCTATTAAAATATTAATAATTCTGAGGGTTTATTAATGAGGGTTTAATTATTCTTGTAAAAAGAATATAATCCGTCTTATTATTTACGTGGCAGGAACTTTTAATATTAGTCTGGAAGATGTAAAAGACACATGGTTCATGGACGGACCTGTAGTAAACGATAGATGGACGCTCGAGCATTTCCGTCTAACTCCGGAAATTGGAAAGATGACAGTCTGGTTTAGTGATATGTTCAATGGCAACGAGCAACTTAGTAAGTATAAATGTAACATATAAATTTAAATTTAAAATAATTCTACGAAATATATTTTTTTTTTTTTTAATCTGAGGACGTGTTTATCTTTACTTGACTATGAGTGTGATAATCTTTATTAGTATCTTTCTTACATACATTTATATAAGAATCAACTTTATAAATTACTCAGATTATCTTATAAAGAGACATTTGATATAACAATATTACCTTATGTTTTTATCTTAAGCCCTGAAATTGCCTATTATTATCTCGTGTATTATTTAATTATCTCGTTATATCACTTTAATAATTCCTTGAATAATTCCTAATTATTCAATGGAAAATACAGACATATATGTATGCATCGTAATTCTTCTTATATAATGTTGTTTATTTAACCAGTTTGCTTCTTTCATGCATTGATACGCTGTATTATCATAGCTAAATTTTTATTTTTTTATTTTTAGATAACGTGGCTCTGAACTTTGTGAACGAGAACTGGCCGTCGTTGTACCGAGAGATGTTGCCGTTCCTATCGAAGAACTTGGATGATTATCTTACCGAAGTGGGTAACCGCATATTCTCGAAGGTTTCCTTCTCGAAGACGTTCCCTTGAGGGCCTCGAAGATTATTCCTCGTGCTAGGGCACGTACGTAGTGTAGTTTAAATATAATCGAAGGTGCGCCGAATTTTTGCAGCAGCGAATACATCATTAGGCGACTGCTCGAAAAATCGGCGCGGAGGAATGCAGAGTTCCTCACTTTCTCTCTTTAGAGTCTGCAGACGTTTCGACGTGATAATTTCTGTTTCTTATTGTAACGTGATAGTGTTAGAATGATGAATTTGTACATTGAACGTCGACATGCGTGTGAATAATGCAGCGAGTTTGTTGTATAATTATGTAACGTGTAAACAAAGTAGATTATATATCATTGTTACTATTATTGTGTTACTGCTATTCACTAGCGAAGTTGTTTAAAAAGCACAGATGTATTAAAAATGTCGAGGAAAATAGAAAAAGAGTGCCAAATCGACTTGACAATTCTTTCGAATGATTTTTAACCTTCACAAAAGTTTCTCTCTACAATAATTTGTCTAAAATTCTGGAACATACACACACACATTTAATTGACTTATTCATATCAGCTGCAAAACGTAAAAATAAATATTGTATTGAGATCTTAAGTATAATATTTATATAAACGGATTGAAATAATTAATCTCTTGTCATGTATATATTAATTATGTATTTATATACCATATTAATAATTATACTTTATCAATATACCATTAATTATCATTGGCTAAAAAACTATAACACCACATTCAATACTTAATATCATAATTATTTACTATAATCTAAACAACAATTGTGTTTTTTGTCAACATATGTTATTTTTGTGCCTAAAAATCTCTATAAAGATTTAATCTCTCAGTACAATTGTTTGCTTTATGCACAATTTGTCCAATGAATAATAATTTAAATAAAATATATTAATTTAGTACTTTAATAAGAACACTCAATATTTCCAAATAAGGAAACGAATAATATGCTATTACGTTCGGTTCCACCCTATTTGAGATTGATTATTTATTTCAATGAGAGAAAGATAAAACAATCGCTAATGAAGATATAATGTAGGTATATCTTAAGGTGTAAGGAACGATTCCACTGGTAAATGTCGCAGCAGCTGATTGACAATTTCCGCAAAAAGCGCCGATAATTTTTTCTTCAGCTGTGGTTCCATCACTTTTAATACTTCTTGTCCGTTTTCTCGAAGGAAGAGATTGATTGCCTCGGCTGTAAAAATTGAATAGAAATGAGAGTGATAAATGTAATGTGATAAAAAAAAATAATTAATTATAAACAGTTATATAGCATTCATATTTATGATTGCAAAAAGTCACAGAAAAAAAAAAAAAAAAAAATTCTGATATTTATTACAGTTACACATAATTATTTAGTATAAATTTTTATAATTTATTCATTAACAAAAAAATATTCTAGCTTACTGAGTATTCGATTGTTTTTAAAGATCTTGCTGACTCGCATTTGCACATCTTTCACTCCGAGTATTACATCGAGATTTTCGACATTCAAGTATGTCTTTCCCTCTCGTGATTTCGTCGACACAGTCCCTTTGACTAAAGCTGTAGCATCGCCGAAGCGCGCGTGAAATGTACCGTTTCCACTCGCGGGTAAAATTATTAATACACCAGAACTGCAGAAATTAAATCTCATTAAGCAGAAAATCTATCCTTTTAAATTAGAAAAAAATACACTCTTATTCCAATTATATATGCCTTTTAAACTTCATTATAGTATTAATAAATCTTTAGCATTCCTATGGGAATACTATCATATTATTATAAATGAGAGAAGTTTTATATGCAAGAATAGAAATAATTTTTACTTATATATAAATGTATAAATGAATAGGTTTTTATCTATGAGAGCTAATTGGAATACTACTCTGCTAGTCGAGTTGTATACTCTTTAGTCGAGTTGTGTATAGCCGAATTTATTTACCTGGAATAATGCGCGTCTAGTATAAGGGCTGGCATTCGTACAATAGTTTGGAAGGGCGAGCCGAGCTTAATATCCTCCACTGTATAGTTGCTTGCCCCTTTTATGTAAAGGTCACGTAGCTGAATCTTGTAACCGTTCACACCACCTGTCAGGGAGAGAGTCAGCTCGTCCATCTGTTGAAATTCACAGAACATGGTAGCCAATACGATAATGATGCAAACCTTGATACAAACCTTCCGCACATTGCATAGTATAATTTATTTACTTTGTTACAATATATATATATATATATATATATATATATATATATATATATAACACATCACTCAATAAGTCTCCGGTCTAAGAAAAACAAATTTTTTTTTAGAAATCACGTGGATCTGTCAACAATGTTGTCATAATGTGTCAGACCGGGAACTTATTGAGTGATGTTATATATATATATATATATATATATATATATATAACGAGGTATAATATTTTGACCATTGTTTCGTTTATTGTACAATATATATACAATGTGTCATTCGCATTAATATTCCGACATTGATATTTGAAAAGCCGTTGCTTTGTACTTTAATTAATTATGATTAACGAATTTAAGTATGATATTACATTTGTGAAGAAATATGCATTGAGTTATTCCACGTCTCTCGTCGTTGACGGCGCGAGGCTTATCGTCAGATCGGTCACGATAGAGATGACAAATGCGAATGTGTTTTTGCAGAGTAAAGGTGAAAAGGGCGCATCTATATAACAGAGTGATCGTGTAAAGTAGAACAGCGGAAGTGGGAAAATATTGCGAAAGTGTTGGCCACGATGAGAGCGGAATTATTATCGGACAGGCGTAAACGGGACCAAGAGAGGAGAGAGAAAGAGAGATCGCGCCGCGGGCGCGCGGTCAACGATCATTATTTAATTCGTTCCGTCTGTATATCAGAGAGAGATGGAACTATTAATTAATATTATTTATGACGTTAATTCCGCGGCGAGATATCGCCGTAAATGGTATTATTGCGAGACCAAGTGCGTTTTCGTTTTAACGTAATAGAAATTATACAACAACAACAAAAGAGAGAGATAGAGAGAGAGAGAAAGAGAGAGAGGAAGAGGGAAAGAGGGAAAGAGAGCAGAAAAATTCACGATCGAGAAGTAGCACATTCTTTCTAATTCTCTTTAAGCTTCTGTTTTGAGATAGCTTTGAAATCTTGTTTTTGAATCTTGCATTTGTTATTTTATCGTCGTGTGTATCTCGACAAAAAGAATTCCCGACTGATAGAGAGAGCTTTTCACATATAGCGTACTGTCAGTCACTCATCGCGTTTGTTATTTAATAACCGCGTTTGCTCCCGTTTGGCCGAGCCCTCGTCGAATGACCGAGCACAATGAGCAGTATGAACGTTTTTAAGAGCGCGACTGGCGAGTTCGCTCTATTCTCCCTCTCGCACAGCGTAGTACTCAGCAAAGTTTTAATAATTTCCCGCATATGTCCACTCTTACGTTACGACAGTTATTCGCGGACGAGTTTCTCTCCGGTATTTTTTCCTTTTTCTATTTTCTTTTTTTTTCTTTTTTTTTTTTATTTTTTAAGCGACATAACTTTGTACACGCGCGCGTGTGCGGCAAGATAACTTGTTTTTGCTTATGAACTTCCTCTAGACTTTACGTTTCGCTCTGCTACACGGTACGTGCGGATAGTTAAATATTATTTCGCAATTGTGGATATCGAACGCCGACGAGAAAATGTTTCTCTTCTCTATCGCTTCATCAGATCTTGAGCGGCTCGTACTCACGGGGCATTTCGTGGCGGTGGATAATAGGATATGGATGTTGTATTTTATTCGTGTAATAAAATACATCTATGTGAGTCGTGCGTTTTTTTTTTACCTCTTGCCTCAGATCTAATAACATACATCGCGCGAGTCAGGCAATTGTAGTCCGAAAACAATTCTTTTTCTTAAGTAAATGATCGGACCGATGAGTTAAATCTTATGTACATATATAACACACTCAATAAGTCTCCGGTCTAACTAAAAATAACAAATTTTTTTTTAGAAATCACATGGGTCTGTCAACAATGTTGCCATATATATGTCAGGCCGGGGACTTATTGAGTGATGTATTACATATATATTTTTTTTTCTTTCAGATAGATAACTCTTTCAGGGATTCAGATTCGCAAAACATATGCTTCTGCTTCTCTAAAAGTGTATTAAGTTACGAATTAAATTTTAGATCGACACGTGTCGCATGACTGCATTGAACTTGAATCGAGATTACATTTTTCGTCATTCTCATGACGGGAATCTCTATTGCTCCGGGAGCGTCTTATTATGTTACTCTACGCTGCCGCCTCCGATCCGCGAGAAAGTTTTAACGAGAATGGCAGTATATTTTCCGAAGTGCCGGCTATAAACCGAAGAAGAACGCTGTAGCCAGGTGGGAGAAATTGCAGTACCAGCAATTTGCGAATATTATGCGAACAAGGGTCCCCGAAGACGACGTTTGGCAACGACAGAGGGAATAAGACATTCGCTTTCGAATTTCCGCGCCGATCGATATCTATATTCGAGACGAAGTTACATTATCAGACGAATCGGTCGCGATCTCGACAGTTACGTTGTACGATATCATATATCGCGGGAATATCATTTATAAGTGAAATGATTACGATGTATAAAAAAGAGGAGAAAAAGAGAGAGAGAGAGAGAGAGAGAGAGAGAGAGAGAGAGAGAGAGAGAGAGAGAGAGAGAGAGAGAGAGA
>JBCAUJ010000123.1:3379163-3393248 GCA_038406275.1 Cataglyphis albicans | reverse complement strand
GAGAGAGAGAGAGAGAGAGAGAGAGAGAGAGAGAGAGAGAGAGAGAGAGAGAGAGAGAGAGAGAGAGAGAAAGGAAGCACAAACCATTATCATCCTTCTCGTCTCGTTGGACAAAGAAATGAGAGGAACTATACTACTGTGTTACGCGTGCTCGCTGCTGATCAGCGTTCAATCCCTCGGCAGATATCGAGGCCTCGAATTTCTAGAAACATGCTCTAGGCATGATCCAAAACTGGAGGCCTGTCTGGCGAAGACGGCCAACGTATTAGTCGAGCGCTTCAGACAAGGTGAGATCTCAAGACTCTATTTCATTCAATTTCTATTTCAATGCCTTGGAAGTTTCTTTGATTTAATTTTCCGTACAACTCCATCGTGTCATAAGTACTCGTACTATTTTTTTTTAGAATATCAATGATATACTCTATCGAGAGAGATTTAATCTGCAACTTGAATACAATCTCGGACACATATATATTAAAACATATATATTATAACGAAATAAGAAACTTTTGGTTTTTATTTTGTTATGATATTCGCGTATTTATTCAATTAATAAATCGTACACATGTTGAAGACTATTGAAAAAAGTTGACATATATCAGCTGATCCGTGACTTGCCGAGCTTTATTGTTTGCGCGTTTCACTATTTTTAATCTTTGGATTCCGTTTTATCAAAAATGTTGATAATTTGAGCGATATAATCCTATTATTATTATGTTCAATATTTTTCTTTAATAAATATAGTTTAGAATGCTAAATCCATTAAACGCACATAATAACATTTCTATTACTTACAATTCTGCGCTATAGAAGTAATTTAATTAATAGCTTTAATTAATTAATAGCTTTTTTAATTTTATTTAAAGTAAATAATTTATTTAACTTTTTTTTTATTTAACTTTATTTAAAGTAAATAAAGAAAACAAGTATGCAAAACTTTTTAATTAGAAAAATTATATTAAAATCGAGAAAGCAAGATTAAATGAATATTTTGACGTATTTTGACATATTCTAAAGTAATCTACAATTTCTTATCGACTTAGTCAAATTTTTAAGATATAATGTTAATTTATAATATTATTTATTAATATGTGATCAATATAAAAACAATAAATTTAAAGTATATTTAACAATTGTAACACATTTCTATTTTTCTTGTTATGAATTTTAAGAAAATAATTTTTATACGCAACAGAGAATGATTTATTCTTTAGAGTAAATATATGACAATAACATAAATAATTTGTAAATAAATTGAAAGTCGAAAGCCTGAGAAACAGACCGGTTTTATAATCGTGGTTTTGTTAGCCACGTTAACCGAAGCAGGTTATAACGGTATTCGAATGTTCACCCAGTGTCCTACATTCCAGTCATTTTGTACGGAGTTGTGTTCCAACTTGGAGAGTAATAGCTTTCTTCAAATATGCCAGTGGACAAAAAATAATTTCAAAAAAGTCATTTATAATATATTGCAAGCGTTTTAAGTAAATTACAAAGATATAATAAAAAGTAAGATTTCTGTGCAATCTATAATATTTGTCAATTGTACAATAAAGCATTATTTATTTACTTTAATCAGAGATTGTTTCAATTGTAATAGTTTTTATTAAATTTAATAATAATAATCGAAAGAAACTTTTGAATAATAAATTCTGTCAAGTTATATCGCGCGAACAGAAGACTACAGTCTCTCTCTCTCTCTCTCTCTCTCTCTTTTATATGCAAAACGTGTATTACTCTGTTCTAATTAATGTTGCAATTGCAGGTTTACCGCAATTGGGTTATCCAGAAGTGGAACCAATTATTCTAGACGAATTGCATATTTCGCTTGGTGGCGGCCCGGACGGTTATCGAGGGCAATTCAAAAATATTACCGCAAGAGGAGTCTCTACCCTGAGAATAAATGGTCTCAGAACAAGACTGAGCGACGACGAGGTGCAATTACAACTGGCTTTAAGTATACCGAAAATAAGAGCTGCTGCCAGATATCGGTCCAGTGGAACTTTGATTTTGGTTCAAGCCTCTGGCGCAGGCGATTATTGGGGCGAATATGGTAAGCTGAAACAATATAATTGATTAATTAACAATAATTAGCAGTAACGGCAGCGCATATCATAGCGTTGTACCCGTTATATCACCTGTTATAGTCCTAAAAAAAAAATATATATATATATATATATATACACAGTTGAAAAATTTATGTCTTTTTTCGAAAAATATGCCGGTTATTTTTGTGTTAAATATTCAACACATTTATGTATTAATTTAACATATTGTTATTGTGCTAATTAAACTCAAATTAAAGTTAAATTATTAGAACAAGTGAAAAAAATGTAAAAATAATACAATGCGCATATGTTTTTAATTTTATAGACTAGATATGTTTAATTATTATAAAGTTTGCATTCATTTTGTTGAAATATTAACATAGTATTAATGTCATCATTTACTAAATTTTACATTTATATTATGTTTCATTAATACAAAAATTTATGTAGACCGCTTGAGACATGCGATATATATGTTAAACGTAAATTTTGCAACTGTGTATTATTACAGCAAGAAAATACGAGATTTATCAATCGTTAAAAGCGTGTAGTATTTGCAAAATTTCCCCGATGAATTTTGTTGACCGAGTGAAATGCCAGTGACGCACGTGTGCGAGTAACTTTCACCATCTGCTCACACACAGCATACATTTATTCATTCATCAATAAACATCTTGTATTTCGTAGTTCATCAAACGTTTATAATTGAAGGTAGATTATAGGCACGCACATCCGAACAACTTTGAGCGTTTGTTGCATAAATATAACGAGTAATTTAGATTTCAAATTAATTGATAATTATTTATATAATAAATAATAATTATTTATATAATAAAATCTGTGCCATGCGAATGCGATTTATAATCGAGTATCTCTCTAGTATTAAACTCCTTGTGAATAGCAACACGATTTACTAGCATGCTACAAGAAATCTTGACGTATATGAGAAGAATTGTATTTACGAGATATAGTTCCTTACTATTTGCGCCTATCCGTGACAACCCGAGATACGAAAATATCTTCTGTCTCTTTTACGATATTTATATAATTCCGAGAGCATGAATCAAAAAATATTTATTTAAATATGCTCACAAGATACTAATGGGATTTTAACCAATTAATACAAATAACCATTTATACAAATAATAAATACAAAAAGAAAAATTAATATTTCAATTTATTTAATTATTTTAAACAATTTGTTATATTAATAATATTGCGATTTTTATTAAAAAAAAAAATATAAAATTTGCAGACTAATTTATGCGATCTCAATGTATATGATATTCATTCTGTTATCCACAATTCCAAAATTTTTGTTGTTTGCAGAGGGTGTTAAGGCCAAGGTTTTCATCAGGGCGAAGCCATTTTTGGTTGAAGGTCGTCGTTATCTTAGGTTGCAACAACTGAAAATGGACTTTAGCGTGCAAAATATCAAGATGGGAGTCGAAAATGTTCGCGATACCAATAGCATATTGCGTAAGTTGCAATTTATTTTTTGTATAATTCTCATGTTGCTTCAAAGAATAGAATACAAATTTTGACAATTCTAATAATACAATAATAGTATGACGGTAAAATAATAGTATAAGAAATAAAATAAAAAATCTTTGAAAAATTTTGATTATCATAAAATTATTAAATATAACAAACATCACTTTCGTTTTACAGTGGCGGCGTTGAATCTCTTTATCAATACCAACAGCCAGGAACTTTTGAAGGAAATGAAGCCGGATCTAAGAAGAAAGCTGGTGCAGGTGATGTCGACTTTTGTAGAGAAACTTTTCGCTCAGGTGCCGTATGACGCCTGGATTGCGGATTAAACGATTGACGGATAATTGTTGAAAGCAAAAATCGTCACCGCGTAATCGGTGCACTTTTGAACCGCGAAGCGAGGCTCCAGGCAAAGAGAAAAAAGAATTTCCCTTCGTGGAAGTCGTGTGTTTTCGCGACATAACGAAGAGATCTCTTTAATAAAAATTACAATGGAAATACCGGATGACGAATGTGTCGCGCGAGAGGTAATGATTATTCTTAGGTAATATCTCTGTGGGTCGAAAAAAATTAAGGCGCGTGACAATTAGCGCTCTTTTTAATCTCACATGAATTGCTTCTACAAATGTCATATTGCATATACACGATACAGGGTATTTTATAAGATCCGTGCGTCTCTCTCTCTCAAGCAAATATCCTCGAAAATATTGAATCTGTTTCCCTTGTAAAAGTTATTCTAGCATAATTATGATATTCGCATAGAAAATCAAAGTAAGTTTAATTGCAAGCTTCAAAGATACGCAAATAATTTTAGATAGAATATCAATCGCGATGATTTGTAATCAATGCTTTTTTGTTGCGTTATTTATAATGATTTGTTATTTATTTTATCTTTGCTTTATTAACGATATTGAAATGAATTAATGATTAATCACTTGAAATGTTTTGCATCATAGCGTATAAGCAGTAGTCTGTTTAAATTATTTAAATATATGTGTATATATATATATCCTTTCATTATAATTTTAAACACAATATATGTACAAGCAACTAATCGGAATAAATAAGATTTGCCAAATAAAAAAAAAAATTACAGGTATACATATATATTTTATTAATCTTCTTCTTTTAATAATGTTAAATATTTTAACAATGTGAAAAAAGAAAATTATAATATTTGTTATTTATTAAAACAATGTTGAGTGTTTAGTCAAGTTTTTATTTTAAAATAAACTACATCATTTTAGTTTTATTTATTTTTTATTCGTCTCTATTTTTTTTTTTATTTCTAAATCTTATTTTATAAATAGTTCTAAATAAATTGTTGAAATTTAAATATTGTTTAGAAGTAATTTTAATTATTAGATTAGACGTATAATTAATCGTTCACAGAATTTGCGACAATTCATGATGGCTATTATTCTATAAAAGTTTGCTGTAATTTTTACAGAGGTAATTGAATACATAATTCGTAATTCGGTGATGCATTTTTCCGCTTTACTTCGCAAAGTTGCGTCATATAAATTCCATATGCGTGAGTGTTATGCCACTCGACACGCGTGACACCAATGTGATAAATGAATGTCTATGACGAATTCTAAACTTTGAGATAATAAAAAAAAAAAATGAAACTTTTTTCAACATTGCATATGCAAATATTTCTTTAAATTAAGATAAATTAAAGCTCACAAATAATCATTGAGTAATTATTGAATAATCAAAATTAAAGTTTTAACGAGCAAGAAAAGAAAAAAAATACAGGAAAAGACGCGTTTATTCATAAAAGTCAGGATATTTAAGTAACCACGTGTATTTTATAATTTATTACTTATCACAAATCATCATGGCGTCAAGTACATTTAATATCAAAAACAAATATTAGTATTAATTTTTTATTGTATTTAGAATAATTCTACATAAACTTATTGCATACAACAGTAATTGCTTTAAATCTGAAAACAAAAAGAATTCAGAAATGAGTTGTATGACAAAGTTTCAAATAAGAAAATAATTGCAATTTAATATGATAATTCTGAAGTGTCAAAAGTACAATTACATATATTGTCAATTATATATCTCGTCAAATATCATGTTTTTTTTTTTTATTTGATCTCTGATCCATTACATTTCAAATAAATATATTATTCATGCGTAGAACAATAAGCCTTATCTTTATTAATAATTTATTTCATTTTTTTAATGAAAAATAACAGTATCCTGTAGGAGATGTAAAATTAAACTTTTCTTGAATGTAAAATTAAATGTTAAAAATCAAAATAATTAAAATAGATTGAAGGTATCATACAATATTAAGTAACATACAATAAATACAATAAAAACATACAATATTAAGTAAATTAAAGAAAAAGATAATTGATTTTTTGAGTATCAAATAATTAGCTTATTTTTTTAAGAATAAAAATAGCATATGTTTAGAATAATATTTTTATTTAATAAAAGACATTAATTAAATTTAATTGCATTGATTTATAAAGAAAAAAAACTTAAAAATATTTTTGTCGTCATTTTCACAATATTGTATTTAATTATATTGTGCTTTTAGGCGTTGAGGTTCTTGAAACAATTTGAAACTCTATTAAATGGCAATATCTAAAAAATATTGTGTAAATTTAATTCCCAGGCTAATATCCGGTAAATAGCATTAACATCTCACATGAAACATGTGGCCGCAATGTAAACAATTACTATATTTGCTCTTGCACAATAGAAGATACTCGTAAAGATATTCTTATATTACGTCTTCGCGTTTATCAAATCGGAATCACAATACCGGTGATTGTAGCTGTGATACAAGGGTTTAGCTTACTGAGGCGATGTAAGATTCATGTATATGCTGCGTTGAAATTATTAGGTCAATGAAAGCAAAGAATTACGATGCTAAGCGTGCTTTCCGATATGAGAGAGAAAGAGAGATTGCTGCTGTCGGTAATTATTTTTCAAAATATACAGATTAAAGTGATCTCGCAAATGTCTTAATATCCTATGTGGAGGAATTGCTGAAAAAATTACAATAGAGACGTAAGATCGAGTGACATAATGCAAGCATGTTTATAAGATGAAGTTTGCGAGTAAGGATAACGTGTCTTCTATTAATTTTCTAATCGCAATACACGTTGAGATATGTGACATACGTGTACTTCATGCAAAAATAAGAAATAAAAAAAAAAGATCAAATTCACGTAAAAATAAAAATCTCGCCTTTTAAATGAAAGAAAAAATATATAATTAATTTTAAATATTTTATAATATAATATTGTTTTTTGTGTAATATGTATGAAAATTTGAAGTATTATATCTGATTAATTAATTAAAATGAGATATATGTTCTTAAAATAACTATGGTATAAAATTTTTATTAAAAAAAATGTCATGTTTTTAAATTATAAATAATACATGCAAATCTAATATTTTTACGGCTTATTAAATATGTGGTGTTTGCTATTAATAACTATGAAAGAGATTAATATTAGAAAAACAAATTATTTCTACTATTATTTGAACAATTTTTTTTAATAATTTATAAGACATTTATAATTTGAGTATTGCGTCTCTAATTTATTTGATTGATAGACTGCAAAGCGACACATTGACATCCGGTAGATTATCAACACAGCTTTTACGATTATTAGCATTGTCATAGCTCTGACAACTCTACTGACTCTTTTCATTTAATGACTGATTATGAATTATAACGTTTGTGTTAATTCACGAGTTCTCTGTAGCTCATGCAGATACTCATAAACATTCACACGTGTCCGGAAGTTACACTCTTGCCTGTAAGATTTTATTCTTTATTTTTTCTCGATAATTCTTGCTATATTTAGTTTGAAACTTCTCGATTGTAATTCATAGAATGTGTTATAATGTATCAGGAAAATTATTGTAGCAATCTTATTTTATAAAAAATAATTAGAAATTATTATATATAAGATAAAATATTGTATATAGTTTTCTAAGCAATGACAAAAATATTCAGTAATATTATTTAAATTTTTTAGAAAGAAGCCATTTTTATAACTTTAATCATACGTTAGAGAAATATGTGTAAGAAGGAAAGAAAATGTCAAAAAGTCCAAAAATATATTTTATATCTTAAAGATGCAAAATTTAATGTAGTAATTTAATGTATTAATGTATAAATTTAATATTTATTTTCATTTTCTTGACGTTAATATTCTTTTTTTTTTCAAATAATTAATTTATGCTGCTGTATATTACTGTTATTAATTATTTACATACATATTTAGTGATTGATATTGATATTTCGTAAAAATATATACCTGCCGCATTATTTTCTAATATCAAATGCTGGTATTTAGTTGTCGTTACTTCGATGATTTTAATATTCATTAAAAAACTTGGCTTATCCGTGCCAAAATTTTGCAATGCTTAAAATAACAATTGATCATTTGGAAAATTTTTTTTTTCTTTATGTAGAGAGTCTGTGCATTTTCTAAAACGTGCCATAAAACTTGTGCGTTCAAAATTCCGATGCATGTGTAACAATTCAATTTTATTAGACATCGTGACTATGACATGTGGACTTTGATTCTCGCGCGTTAACACATTTTCGTGTAATTTTAATTTAAAAAAAAATCTGCGGAAACTTGTGCCTTTTGCATGTTTATTTCATCAATCTCCGTGAAATTCATCATGCATTCCTGACCACGTATTTCTGGTACACACGCATAATGACATTGATGGTCAAGAAACTACGTCTTTCATTGCTACATTGCGTAATACATGTCAACAGCTGTTGAGTTAGATGGTTATTTAAAAAAATTGCTTCTTCCTATTTGACAGAAAAAAAGCAACTATAAAACATCAAATCATAACTAGTTCAATTTCTTACAATTATTAATAAATAATATCTTAAAAATTTCCATGATTATAACCAGTTGCAATCATGAATATTAAAAAAAAAAAAAACATTTCTTTCATTATAACAATTGTATGATAAAATATCATATTAAAACTTAGAAGTCAATTAAAATTTTAGATTAAAACATCAACAATAAGAGAAACATTTTTTTTTTTTTTCTGAAATGTTACCGAGTGCATTACAAGAGGATTTTTACATAATGTTTATTAAATATTAAATCGTGGCTTTTCGTAGAACTGCTTGATTCTTAAGTTTGCTTATTGATCAATCATAAATCTAGAAATTTGTGTATCTACTATCAGCATATTACGAGGAATCTATTACTACTACATAATGGGAAGGTTTTGGCTAATATAAAATTCTAGCGACGCCCACAATCAATTTCTAAGCCGATTTCAAAATAAATCTATTCTGAAAGAAACTATGTCGATTAAGGCTTAATTAAACTTATATGATCATTTTTATCGAAATAAACGCGACATATTTGTTAAAAAAGACTTTGCTGTTGCAGCAAAATGAAACATTTTCATTGTGTGAAGAAATGGAAAATTAAAAAAATTAAATGACTGAGAAATATCAGTCAAAAGATTTTGCATATCTTTTCTTTTCTAAATTTGCGCAGTATTTATTATTAATTGTGCAAAAAGCAAAATAATCTATATTAATAGTTAAATATATGTATGTACATATTTGTCTCTGATAAAATATACCATATTTACTATATTATATTGGACGTGTTCTGCTGATTTTGAAGACAAAAGATCTTTTTATGTAAATGATATATAACACATCACTCAATAAGTCCCCAGTCTGACACATTATGGCAACATTGTTGACAGACCCACGTGATTTCTAAAAAAAAATTTGTTTTTCTTAGTTAGACCGGAGACTTATTGAGTGATGTGTTATTTATATATATATATATATATGTCAACAGGATACACTTTTACTTCAGATCAGATATATTTCTTTAGATTAGAATCTATCTTTATAATAAAAATTCATCTATGAATTATTATCTGTGAAGTATTTCTCGATGACAGATCTTGTTTAGACACTCGCCTTCGGTAGCCACACGAAGAACGACATGTCATCGCGACATAATCGTTCGCCTGCACGTGTCAGTTCTCAGTTTTTCGTGGCCGGCACGTGCACATATTTCCTGCGATCATCTAAAGACAGATATCATCTGGGGAAGGAGAATGATTTTCTTTTTGAATTGCGATAGGTGATGAGTGGCATACGATAAGAAGAGGGGATGAATAAATAGTCACTGCTATAAGGCGTTCAGATCGCCGTCCGGATCACCCACTTCCAGTCCGACTATCATCGAACCACCTGCTGTTGTGGGTCGACAACAGCAACCCCGTCGTCGAAATACGTGTCCAGGCTTTCGCAAGCCCGGAAGACGCATTTGTTTGTTGAGCTTCCTGTCTGTCTCTTTTTTCCATTTCTTTTTTGGAAAATTTTTTGAAAAAAAATGACGGTACTAGCGAAGGCAACAATCTTTACGATCCTGTTTGTCGTGGCGACCATTGACGCGGAAGATGTGCGGGATATACGTGAGTAAATCTGTATAAAGACTTTTTTAAGGAAGGAAACACACTGCACGAAGCGCAAGAATGTTGTATTGAGGCTGAAAGTGTTTATTGCATTTCATGTGTGCCAAATCGCTTTAATACATCATTATTATATCGAAGCGAATTGTTAAAGGTCCTCGACTCAAAACACTTAATCGACTCAATCCTCGACTGTTAGATCATCATTTCAATAAAGATTTCTATTTAATCTTGCACTTTGATATACTCGTAATTTAACGATTGAGTTAGAAACTTGAGACAAGCAAGTTATATTTTTGAAATTGATTATTTAAATCTATTTATAAACATTGATTAGCAAGTTTTGTATTTCCAATATCTTAATTTTTATGTCCGACAAATGTAAAATCTTCATAAATTTTTGTTATGACTGCGAAAAATAATATATCAAATATAGTACGCAAAATATTAAAGGGCCAAGTTTTAAAATGCCGACTTTTCTTTTTAAAATGTTTCTTCAATAATCATCGTGCGATCATTTTTTTCACTAATTATGAACGCCCAAAGTCAATATAGATCAATTTTCAGTAGTAAATAATTCGGCGAAATAAAATCGTAGAACATTGAAAAAGCAAATTAAAGATCTGCTGTTTAAAATGCAGTTAACAAAATTCTGCTACAATTTCTTTTTCTTTGACATTCTTTGACACACTTTGAAAAATTTCATCAAACAACGGACGTCGCTTTTTCATGTAATTTTGCGACAAATAAAAAAAAAAATTGAATTTGACTGAAAGATTTTGAAACTAGAAATTTCAAGCTTTGTAACACTTTTTTATTGATCTCAATCCAATCATGAGACAAAGTTGCAGTTACTTGAAAATTGTCTTTTCTAATAAAGAAAATTGTTTTTTCTGATAATGAAAAAAGTGAGTCTTTAATTTTTCTGCGTAGTGTATATTGAATCATAATAAAATATTGTTATTAAATAATTTAATTTACATCTCGGCTAAAAAACAGTATCTTTTTTTCCTTTATATTTTTTGTTACTTTATACATGAATAAATATGTACATGTATAAGCAACGGATATCATTTTTTTCGACGAAATTGGCAGCAACAAGGTTATTTTAAAAAATTGTTTTTTCTTTTCTAATAATATTGCAACTTTAATAAAAAGAAGTCTTTTTTGCATAAAAGATTCTTGTAGATCTTGTAGACTTTTGAACTTGCATAATTACTGTATTTTCTATATGTTATTCAATTTGATGTATATTTGGTTTAAATTTAAATATTTATTGCTACAAATGTCTGAGACTATAAAGAAAAATATTTGCACAGCAAAAGCAAACAACTGATTCACAGTTATTATAGTACAAATTATTATTACTAGTTAATCAATGCACTTCTTTCATCAAAGTATTAAAAATACATGAAAACGAATTATTGATAATCTGATACTATAAAAATAAATTTATGTTGTCATAAATCAGAAGAAAAGATCAAAAAAATCGAGAGGATTAATACAAATTTCTATGTATATATTTAGTAACAAGTATTTATTTTGTTTTTCCCCTGAAAAAAAATCTGTTTTTAAATAATAATGTTGTAAATAATTATAAATATGTCAATTATCTTAAATAATTATGTCTAACGATAATTTTAATTACGCTTACAGCCGAGTTCCTGCATATTTGCCAAGTACACGACCCGCAATATGAAACATGTGTCAGCAACAGTATAAATGCTTTGAAACCGTATCTTAAGAAGGGTGTGCCGGAATATAATCTACCTACTATGGAGCCTCTTAAATTGAAGAAATTATCAGTTTCTCCAAGCAGTTTGCGAATGCAGATGACCGATATCAACGTATTTGGTGCGAGTAACTTTGATGTTGTTAAATTGAAGTAAGTATAAAAAGTTACATAAGTATAAAATGTAGCAGGATCGTCTGTGAAAAGATGCAAATACGAATATCAAGACTATTATATGTCAAATAATCACATTTGTGAAATTTAAAAATTTCTTATACGTAAGATTAGAAATTTTATGTTTCTTTTATTGTCCCTGTGATCAATGAAGATTAATTGCGAGAGATTTTTTACAGTTCTGCATCATCATCATTAAATATCTTAACATCTAAACTTTGATTTAATATAATAAGAGAGAGAGAGAGAGAGAGAGAGAGAGAGAGAGAGAGAGAGAGAGAGAGAGAGAGAGAGAGAGAGACAATATGTATGTGTATGTAAATATATTTTTTTCATTTCTTATATCAATAGTCCATAAATACGATATGACGCTGAATAATTAATATAATAAATTTTAGATTGTTGAAATTGGTCGACATCGAAAAAAACTTTCGATCAGTGTGCAGCATTTTTATTTTTATACGAATGTTAATCAGACATTCTCGATTACATGATGAATAATTATGTTGAGCACATATTATCCAAATAATATTTTGCACGAGATTCAAGATGAGAAGTCCCTTCTAATATTAAATATTAAATTGATTACGTACATGATTCTGCTCTCATGATCATTAAGCCAACTAGATTCGTTAGGTATGACAGAGATAATTGCGCATATTTTGTTCTATCGTTGACTTTTTCATATAGTCGTTTTTATAGGCCTTCCTTCTATAGCTATATATCATTGCGGGTTCCTCACATAACGTCATTTTGACTCTTTGACATTTTAAGAAAGAATTTATCGATTGATTTAATTTATTATATACTTCTTTTAACTTTCATTATATTTATTGTAATTTTATCGAGAGAAAAAGTTTAACTCGTTGTCGGTTAAACATTCTCGATTACATGATGAATAATTATGTTGAGCACATATTCTGATATGATAAAAAAATAAAATTTAATGATGAAAAAGAATGGTAAAACAAAGTAAACAAAAATTTTAAATAGGAATTAAAAAATGTGTTTTGTAAGGTGTGATTTACATCAGTTTCAAAGAATATTGATACTTAGAACCTAAGATACTTAGAACCTCAAAATTTCGGCAATTTAAAATCATCCTTGAAATATATCCTTGAAACATGTTTCTATTCGCACGATTATCATGACGCAAAAATTAAATTACTTGCGATAGAAAAAAAAAAAAAAAACGCATTAAATCGCGCACAACGATGAGAAACAATCGTTTTGTTATTTGTATTCCACGCGCAAACGACCTCCACTCAAACACTCAAAGGATGTACTTGTATACGTACTTGTATGTGCGAAGCGACAATCGTGCTGTTTCGTAAAGATTACAAAAAAGAATATAATTGATAAGGACCGGGAAATGACAAACAGAAACGACAGTTTTCGATAGCGTTTCCTCTATTACAGATTTTGCACGCGAAATTTAAAAGAACTCTCATCAAAGTAGCGAGTAAAAATAAAACACTCAGGTATTGAGAAAAAAAAAAGAGATGTATAAAGTTTAAAATGTCTTAGTAATAATGAGAACGAAGGAGGTCCATTGAAATCGTCAATTGATGACTTCCCTTGTGGGGAAATTGCGAAAGAGAAGCTTAATATTTTTATGATAATTGATCGGCTTATCATCATGAAACGCACAAGACACAATGTGTTAACTTTTTAATATGACATTATTACGTACACATAATAATTTGTTCGTGTTGAATTGCAATTGATTGTGCTCATAGTCTTGACAATAATGCCAGAAGTTTGCAAGGTTGTAGTTGTCTATAATTGCATATAATTATTTGATAACTGAGCCTTTTCAAATTTTCAGAATAAAAAAATATGAAATGTATGTGTCATATAACAAAAAATGCAATCATAATAGTTGGTTTAACAAAGTTTGATGGAATCCTTATAAACTATAATTTGTGTATTTACTTTATTGCCGTTGTACAATTAATTGAAAATCTATATTAGCTCTAGATTAATTAAAAAATTAATTAAAAATCTGATTATATGCATTGCTCTTTGGAAGATTTAAACAAACAAATATAATAAACTAACTAATTAAAAATTTGGACGATTAAAAATCATGAGTACAGATGTGAATGTTATTCGGAAGGATGTCACGCATGTTCAACGAACCTCTCTTGCTATTTTCTTACATTATTACTCGTT
>JBCAUJ010000123.1:3350572-3367026 GCA_038406275.1 Cataglyphis albicans | reverse complement strand
ATTATAATTAATAACTGATCTTTTTTTCTTTTCCAATTATGATTCGATTTTTTCTAAATCCTTACTTAGCTTATGCTTACCTGTACTTGTTAACAGAGTTAGATTTTTAAAATTAATAAGCAAAAATTGAAGTTATAAAGTTCTCTTTCTTTCATAAAATAAAATACAAAATTTCTATTAAATAAAATATTATTCGTCATATGTATGTGTGTGGAATACAAATAAGTCTTTCCTATTGAAATACAAATTTATTCTAATATATTAACTTGAAATGTTACATTTGCATTGAATGATAAATATTAATAGTTTCATAAAAAATTGTTTAATGCAATAAAATCAACAAAATATTAACTTTATTTTTCTTTAAATGACAAATTTATGTTTGCATATTTTCCCTGCAATTTTATTTTCACTTAAATTCCTATCAATTTCAGTAATAACAGATAATAAAACATAATTAAAAATAATAACAGATAATTAAAGAGTATCAAAAAAATATTAATATACGAAGCAAAAAATAGTATGCAATGACTACATTGTAAAAAATGGTATTTATTTTTCAAGAGAATTTTCATATTTACAACAAATGTGAATAATTCTTTGTAAACATGTGAATAATTTTTTGTAAACAAGATATCTCATAGTTTACAAAAAATTTAAAGTTATATTAAAAAATCTTTACAAACATTATATGTGCAACACAGAAACAAACAGTGCAGAATGCAGAAACGCAGAATTTCTTATGTATATATGTGATTTTTACAGCTTGTTTAATTATAATTACTAGAGGAAGTTCTCCACTTTATGCGAAATAATTAATGTATAAGAACGACTGTTTTTCTTGATTCTGAGAACTGGTTACAATATATGCATAATAGTTTTGCAACTACTAAGGCAAAACATTTAATTGCTAATTCAAACATTATAATATATACCTGATATTCCAGCCAGAATTGCATTAACAGAAGTCGAAAGAATGTACAGAATTAAACAGAAAATATTTTTTTTTTTTGATCCATATTTTTAATATATTTTTTAATTTAATATATATTTTATATAATATTTTTATTATATATATATATATATATATATACAAGGTGTCCTGAAAATTTTGATACACTCAAAGTGTGAAGGTAGATTGGACCAAACTGAGTCGAAAAGTCCTATACTATTTTGCAAAATTCGCAATAGTTTTTACGTTATTAATTAAAATATGTGAGCTAATGAGCGCATTGGAAAGCGGTAGGCCAGTATCAGCAGGCGACGGATTACTTGTGTACGTCTCTTACACTGAGAAAAAAAAGTTTGTCGATTTGACTAAATGTGTTCAACTGATTATTATTTCTTTAATTAAAATATTTAAATATTTAAGTTAAATACAACATATTAAATTTAACATGACATATTCGTTTTAAATACTTAAATATTTCAATATATATATATATATATATATAACACATCACTCAATAAGTCTCCGGTCTGACACATTATGGCAACATTGTTGACAGATTCCCACGTGATTTCTAAAAAAAAATTTGTTTTTCTTAGTTAGACCGGAGACTTATTGAGTGATGTGTTATATATAGTTACTTGATGTTATACTTTAATGTTTAAATCTAATATATACTGTGCATTTGTGATATTATATTTTGTTATACATATATATATATAATGAAATATATAATAATATCAGAGAGCGCAGATTTGTATTTTATTTCTTAAAAAATTATCTACAAATAAAATATATTATTATGTAATATACATATATTGCTGAGAAAGATAAGTGCAACTCATCAACGATTATTCTTTTGATAATTGAGCTGCGGATCATGCACAATTGTATTATGATTTTATCTTGTTTCGTTTTTAATATGTAACACATCACTCAATAAGTCTCCGGTCTAACTAAGAAAAACAAATTTTTTTTGTAGAAATCACGTGGGTCTGTCAACATTGTTGCCATAATGTGTCAGACCGGGGACTTATTGAGTGACGTGTTAATATGTTAATGTTGCATTCGACGTTTCCTCTGCTAGTAAAGAAGAACAGCTTTTACCGCTAAATATCTTCAACTACTAAATGCAAAGAAATTGCGCAAGTAGTCCAGCTCTTACGTTAAGTTCATAATGATGTTGAATTTAAATGCAGAAATTTTACAGATAAGAGATATAAGAAAAGACTGGATAATTAAGAATTCACAAAATAAAGTATAGTTTACACAAAGTTTCTTATGTGCTAACATATTAGAGAATTAATAATTACTTTTAAAAAATATGGTACTTTTTTAAATCATATATTTATATTATTTTAAAATTTTAATATATTTTATTCTCACCTCTTCATCATATTAATTAGATAATATTCAACGTAAAAAATATTATAATTTTAATTCGTAAATTAATACGAAAACGTTTGCTATCACTTACCTTGTATTATTATAATTTAACGCCAAGACGCTATCACGTTTGCTGTCACATTGCAACTGCTAACGTGACTTGAAAGACAAGATCAATATGCGTGTACAAAAAATAGATGGAAAAACGAAAAAATTCTCGCGTCTGTCACGCTACATTTGGTTTACATCAATTTTACTTAGAGAAATAAGTCGCAATCTTTAATATTACATAAGAAAAGCACGTCATTATTTTTATTATTACGATACATATCATTAGTTTTTGAGATATGTTAATCGAAAGTATATTTGACGTAGAAATTCCTGATAAAGAGATCGGTAATTCTCGACATTTAATATTTGCACTATCAAGACATTGAATTTATATGTTTACGTATGAATTTGGCGTGATGATGTTACCGTGTTTTTTGATATACAATTTATAGCATAATGACGTAATGTATAGCATAATATACAGGGTGTCCGAAAATTCGCCCAACACTTTTTAAGAAAAGATAGAGTGTTATTCTGAACAGAAAAATCCTGTATCATTTTTTTCTATAAATTATGCACGATCGATGAGCCGCGCGCCTGGCGGTGTGCGTGAGCACTCAGATGTTTATGACAGCTCACCGATGTGCGCCCGGCTGAAGATCGGCGATGATAAACCAAATTTCACTCAATAATAACTTTTTTCTATAACGCTTAATAAAAAAATTATTATTGAGTGAAATCTGGTTTATCATCGCCGATCTTCAGCCGGGCGCACATCGGTGAGCTGTCATAAACATCTGAGTGCTCACGCACACCGCCAGGCGCGCGGCTCATCGATCGTGCATAATTTATAGAAAAAAATGATACAGGATTTTTCTGTTCAGAATAACACTCTCTATCTTTTCTTAAAGGGTGTTGCGCGAATTTTCGGACACCCTGTATATGTAGCTCGCTCGACACTCACTACTTCAATCTGTTGGCGACTTGTGTAAGTCATGCACCTCTTCTAAATTAAATAGCAAGGACGAAGGAAGGAATGGTGCCGAGTGATTTTTTTTTTACGCAGCAGGCATTCAACTCACTGCAACAGCAACTGCTATGTCTTGTCAAACATGTATGTAGGGATCGTGTGTGTGTGTGTGTATGTGTGTGTATACTGCAATAAACCATGCTAGTGTATACCGAACTTTCCACAGTATATTGTGACATCGTGGCAGGTGACGGCATTGTAACGGATGCGACACCTTCATGAAAGGTACGTTTTTTTTTTTTTTTTTCGAGACAAAATCATCACGCTTATTATTTATATGATGAATGAACTTACGTAATGTCCGGCGTTGATTTTAAACACCATCTTTCATTAACCGTGTGACTTTGATGATACACGCGACGATTACTTTCCGAACAAAATATCTGTCAGACTACATAAAAAAGGAACAATATTAACATTATAATATTAACATTAACGCTAATCTTTTTTAATCTTTAATCGGTGAATAAACAAGAGAAAAAACTGTGCAAAAATATGTTAATTTAATATCTAATTTAAATAGTTAAATGAATGATAACTCTCTAAAATAAAGTTAGAAAATTTAATTTAAAAAAATATATATATATATTTCTGTTTCTCTTGCTGTCTCTGTTTGTCTGTTTCTTTTTCCTTCTTGTTAAAAAGTAAAGGTGTTCGACATATAACAAAGAAGAGTAAAAAAATCAACAGGTGTACGCATATTTCAGTAAGGTAAAAATAGCTGTTCAAAATTAAATATTTAATATAAGAAATTTTTTTTTCATTATTAAGTGTACAAAGAGAGTGCACGTTATTCTAAACTTGTAAATAAAAATATCAGAAAATAAGAAGCGATTAAGAAAATTTCCTTATGCGCTTGCGAGTTATATTCTTAAGAAATTGTGTATCGGACAAAAATATTATGGTATCATACGAGGAAATTAGCGAAAAAAAAGAAAGAAAAAATCTGTATATATATGTATGTATGTAAGGAAGTTGGTGTTAAAAATTGCCACAGATCTCACCGTTGATAGATGCAGATCGGCGCACACGTGACTTGCACGAAACGTGGACTTGAGTCGTGTTACGGATCGCGGCTTTTTAGGTGTCGCTAGTCGCCGCATTTTACTACTTTCGCTAATTTTAATGAGAACGACGAAATTACACGAGCGGATACCAATTTTTCTATATATCACACAACGCGACAATATATATCAATGCAATCATTATATCAGATTAATAATTAGTACATTAAATTAGGAAGAGCATCTGTCACAAACAAAGATTTATATACATATATATATATATATATATATACGCATATCTGTTTAAAATTATTACTAGATAACCATTTTTATAATTATTATTAATTATATAAATATTAATAATATATATTAATTATATTATTATTAATTATATAATATTTTTATATTATAATTGGAATACCAATATATTTTTAAAAATAAAGTATTTTCTAAAAATTTTCATTATACAAAATATATCGATACGATTGATACGAAATATTGATAAGAATTTTACGTGAAGTAATTTTTATACGCCAAAGTCCAAGGATATATTCCATTTATGTCAAGCGATACATCGCACGTACTTTCGTGACAAGAATTTTAAATAAAAGCTATGAGGATGTGTGCGATGTGAAACGTAAATTTGATATATTCATCATTGAAGCACAATGAACAATTACAATGTATAATGTTATCTAATTATAAAATCATCTTTACCTTGCTTAAAAGATCACGGTCAATCTCCTAAACAGGAAAACATTGTATATTATGATGTTATCTCTTTGACATTCACAGTCTATCTTATTTTTAATTACTCAATGATGTTGCGCATTTTATTTTTAATATTATCTATCCGCATGTATAGTAATTATTCTTGCAATATCTAAAAAAAAATTATTTTATTAATACAAATATATCGCATATTATTTCATCACATTTCTAATAGAATGACCGATAAAAAATTTACTAATCAATCACGCAATACTTATACAGTAAATATGATATTTTTTATCAATTTTCGTAAATTTTTATCATCATTTAACATTTCAAGTTGAATTTTATTGTGTCAAATTAATTAATATAAAAAAAAGAATAATTCTTCAAGAATAAAGTTATGTTATTTAGAGAGAGAGTTATATTAATTATTATTAGTTATTTATAGCTCGTAGCACACTTGTTAAACTAACAAAATAGAATTTCCATAATGATATCATCTATGCATGTTATACAAGAAAAAAGAAATCTTGAAAAAAGAGCAATAGTGATACATCGATCTTACATTGTCGTGCGATTAATTTGTCTAACTTTTTTATTAGAGAGCAAACTCTGAGTTTCAATTCCAACAAGAGAAATTACGAAACGTTAACACATGATCGGAACATGCTTCGAAATGCGTATTGCGTTTACCTTGCCCGGTTTACTCCGCTTTTCAGCTTAGCCGAGATGAAAGGGTATCAGCGGTATTTGGGCAAGCACGGTGCGGTTCATGACTCTACTTGAGCGAAAATCTTGGACGAAAGGAAGAACGGAGGGAGAACGTGCATGGCTTTGGTGAAAAGAACGATACCGACGGTAGTGTCGCGATTTCCTACGAGACGAGATTCGAGAAATGTGTTGTCCAATCGTCATCGACGTACATGAAGGAGTGGACCAATGGTAGACAAGTGGCACGAGGCAATCAACTGAATGTAAAAGTGCAACTAAGACCAAGTCGCATGATTGGGAGGTTTTACTTGCTGAGGTAGAACAGCGAGTATCACATCATCCCCTGACCATTGTCAAGTGAGCTCCTGTCAGAGTCGCCAGCCTCGGATCGTCCTCGATCGAACTAGCCACCATGCACGCTTTCATTCTTCGTATTTGGTAAATTAATTATGATACTTATTCACTTTATTATACACCGTCCTTATCTTCATCACAATCTTCTAATTAACTCAATTCATAGTTTCACCAATCGTAAAAATTCCAAAACAGCTGATAAAATCTCACCATAACCAATACAAGCCAAAATCACGAAATAAAAAATATCACATAAGAGATTTGTAAAAAATATTATATTTTACAAATAATATTATGTTTTATTTAAAATTAATATTACTAAACATGATCTAAACATTAAGAAAATTTAAATTTTGTAAGCATTATTTTTATATTCAAATAAACATTATTCTAATCAAAAAACTGACTGTTTTGTAATTTTTAATGTTGATATTATGTGAGATATTAGATTGAGATTCTAAGAGCTTTTATAAATAATCACAGTTGTAATGTCAGCATAATTTTGGATATAATTCCTAATATCAGATTTAAAAGATAAAGAATTTCATTTAAATTGGAGGACTAGTATCGGTTTTTGTTTTGCAATTTCAATTTATAAATAATTTTATTATTTACAGTGTAATAATTTACTTATTGCTTATGTAATTTTACATACTTTTTTAAAAGCATATTTAATGTAAAAATGATCAAATTATCGCTATCGTTATCGATTATCATACAAATTGTTTTTTTGATAAAATGAAAAAAAACAACTGCCTAAATTTAATAAATATACGGATTTACTATTAAGACAAATTTAATTTACTAGTAATTTATTTATAGAAGCAGAATCAAAATAAACGTGCTGTTTGAAGCTGCAAAACGAAAATCGCTCACATAGTCGACATAATAGCGCAGCATAAAATATAACGTGGCAGCAAGCTTTTTCTCTTTGTTGAGTGTCCTTCATTTTGATGTGCGTCAATAAAATAATCGCGATATAATAATTCTCTTTTATATTTGAGTTACCACGCATAATACGTGCAACATTAATTCAATATTAGTATGCGTAACATTGCATCAATAATTGTTATAAATTATTTATAATTAATTGAATAAGAAAACAAAAACAATAATCCTTTTGCAACTTTTCATTAATTGGACATCGCAAAATTTTTAAGTACTATATTTCAAATTAATTATGTTTGTTGTAATAAATTAAACGTAATGTATTATTTACTTCGTAATCATATTTTTGCTAAGCATATAATTTCCTATATATTTACAATAATTGATACGTATCAAACATGAGAAAAAATCGTACTTGATTTCGCTTTCACCCATCATGCAAACTTAAATATTAAAAACCACGATGAAGTCTTACGTCAAATGTATGTATGTGAAGCAAAAGTAGAAAGAATAGAAACTTTTTAAATTTGTGAAAATTTTTTTTTATATTTCCAATTAACTTTAAATATTAACTTTAAATATTTGATATTTTTAAATAAAACTGAACATTTTTTTAAGTTTATACACACATATATAGATATAAATAAATAACTTACAATTTTTTTTTATCTAATCTCATTTAGATAATAATCATTAT
The DNA here is from genome assembly GCA_038406275.1 of Cataglyphis albicans. Taxonomy (NCBI): domain Eukaryota; kingdom Metazoa; phylum Arthropoda; class Insecta; order Hymenoptera; family Formicidae; genus Cataglyphis; species Cataglyphis albicans. The sequence goes on along the minus strand of JBCAUJ010000123.1, from coordinate 3,359,242 downwards.
ATCTTTATATTTTTCAGTACACTATAATTATTTTTTTTTTTAACTTTTTGATAGCAATATTACCATCTCTTTCTTTTTAAACTCTTTTCTCTTTGTCTTTTTCATCTCTTTTTCGTCCTTCTGTTAAAAACTGGTATAATTAAAAAAAAAAAAAAAAAAAAAAAAAAAAATTAATTGAAAAATTCACACTGTTAAGAAAGATAAAGTCTCTCGCAACATATTTTTAAACAGATATACTTGCAAAAGAATTGTGTAATTTTTTAAATATAGATTTAATATATAAAAAACTGATTATATATACATATTATTCTTCTTTAGAATTTCTACAAGTTTTTTCCATTAGAAGAAAGAGCTGCAAAATCAAATACATAGATTTACATAACCCCTTCGCCTTTGCCTTGGCCTTCAAATTATTTAAATATGCTTTTTGTCTTTATATGATTCTTTTATCGTTTTATATTATTTTTCCTCAATATAAATATTCCTTAACTTAAGTGCGCATATATTAAAGAGCCAATAAAAAAAAGAAATAATAATAACAATCATTCTCTATTTAAAGAAATAGTCTTTAAAAATGTTATTAGCATATTAGTATTAATAATTCAAATTTTATATATTTTGCCAATTTGTTCTTTCAGTTTGACTTATACGTTATTTACTGTGGCCTTAGCTGCAATACGTGAGTGACACATTTTATAAATTCTAAAATTATATTTTTTAATTATTTAAATTGTAAATAATAATATATAATTAGTATTGTATTATATCTTGAATTAGAAACTAAACTATATGTTGTAATTATAAGATCACTGAAATACTATGATTAATATGATTAATATGACAGATAATAGAGGCTACTATTGTAATATGTATATAATACATATTAAATAGCCTTCATAAATTTAATATGGGATTAAGAATAAAATAATTTTTTTTTTAACAATTGTACATCTCGAATAGCTTATATAAATTATCTCGTAAAAAGGATTTGCAAATTTGGTGTTTTGCATTTTCATAGCATCATACATAAAGGTATGCAGCCGAAACGATCCGGAAATAAATAAATGTGTATTTAATTCAATTGAGCAACTGCGAAGCAAACTGGTCACAGGAATTCCAGAATTAAGTGTTCCATCAATCGAACCGCTTATCCTAAAGCATGTGCGTCTAGCGAGAGGTCCCAACGGTGCGAGACTAGATATTAATCTTACGAACATTCAGGTTGGTATAAAACTAAAAACTAATAGCTTTAATAGAATAATGCATAGAATAATTAAACATTTGATAAAAAAAAAAATTATAAAAATACAATATTGTCAGATATGTAATTTTTTCATTCGTTGAATAATATAAGAAAAATATTTTTTCATTAAAAATACTAATAGGTATTTGGACCTTCCACGTTTAAAATCCGAGATTTAAAAATTGACCCAAAGACGGTGTCTCTTACCTTTAAAGTCGATTTCGATAAGCTCGATTTTCGGGGAAAGTATCAGATAAATGCGCAAATTCTGTTGCTCAAATTGGTTGGAGAAGGAGGTCTTACTGGAAGTTTCCGTAAGTTTTTGCTTATAATTTTTTTACATTTAAATATTATTTTTTTTTATTTAAATATTATAAAAATAAAATTATTGTCACAGAAAAAGATATGTGATGAAAGAAATGTTTATCTCTTTGTTTAATCTCTGTCATATGTTTTGCAGTGGGTTATCGTAGTGACTGCATTTTGAAGTCTCACAAAGTCGTTAGAAATAATAAGTCGTATGTAGTCTTCGAAAAAATGAAATTTGACATCAATATAAATAAAGCCATTATCAATCTTGACAATTTATTTAATGGCGATCCAATTCTCGGTATGTTTAAGTTTTTATTTTATATAATACGTATATATATTTTATTTTAAGAAATTTATGACGCAACTCGAGTAATTCATACATAATAATTGATTTCTTTCTTTTAATTCAGGACCAGCGAGCAATGAAGTTTTGAATGCAAATAGCGATTTATTAGTGGACGAGATAAAACCGGTATTAGAAGAAGCCTTAGCAGACCTATTTACCGACGTCGCCAACAAAATCACTGAAGCATTCACATATGATGAATTATTTCCAAATAATTAATCCTTTATCTGTTGAATCTTTATTTTTACTTGAAACTTAATTGGATTTATATATTTCTTTATTTAAATTACTTTTTGATTTTCAAATTATAAGGACTGCGACACTTTTGATAAACTTTAATTAATATTTCTGTTCTTATGTAATGTGTCTAATAGTATATAAGTGTTAGTAAGTTATATCGTGCAAACACAAATTGCATTTATTAATATTTGATTGCCATGCAAATTATATCATAGAAATCCTGTTTTTGTAAAAAAAATGATTTTTATCTTAAAAATTTGTAGACTATTAATTTTTTAATTTATGTTTCAGTATAAGTGATTTAATTATTGTTGTAATTATTTTATACGATAATACATTAGCACTAAATTATTAATCCCAAATGAGTTACCAATATATTGGTAATCAATATTAATTAAGAATAATATGACATAAAAGTATCATATAATTTATATTGTATAAGTATTAAAAGTGTATCTCAGGTACCTTACTTTTGATTTAATAAGTTTACTCATCTAATAAGTCTAAAGAAGAGTTTAGCATAAAATTGTCAAATTAGTAAAATTGTCAAATTAAATCATTAAATAGTATTGTGTGTATGTACCTAATTCAATATACATACACATAAAATGAACAATATTTTATATCATAGAAAAAAAGAAATATTTGAAAACGAGATTTCATAATAAATTATATAAAAATATACGAAAAAGAGAATTTTACTAAATTTATATTAAATTAAATATAATAGCAAATGATATAACATCAAATTTTTACGCAAAAGGATACACATTGTACTTTATTAAGTCTGTTACACGTGCCAAAGTTACGCAAGTAACTACAACTTAAACTTTGTTAAAATAAGGGAGCAGAAATGCAATGCAAAATGCATTTCTCTGAGAAGAAATGCTAGTTATAATAATCTGATGTGAATTGTTATTGTAGTTGTTATGCCCAATCGTATATTACGTTTCATCGTTAAATTAAATACATTTATGATTATCGCATATAAATGTATATGATTTTTCAATTCATTTTTGTCATTTTTCAAATCTTTACATTCTTTAATATCTTATGATAATTATTGTTATTCACTTTGAATGCGTGTGAACAATCATTTAATAATAAAGACGGATCGTAATAATTAAGATTTTGCATTCTAATATATCGATGATTTCAGCCAAAAATATCGTAATTGCAAAATTTTTTAAAACTTATTTATACAATAGCGTTCTTTTCTACATGGTTAATTTAATATTGTAACAATTGAAAAAAACATATTTCAGTGAACATATATATGCGTTTGGTAAACATAAAATTTTATTCTCTTTGTGAATCAATACACTTTATGTATACGAGATTTAATCTCGATTTTGAAGGTAAGATCGTGAAATGGTTTTGTGCAATTACAATATTTTTTATTAAAGAAAGTGCCATCTAATAATATAATATACGATGTTTACTAATAAAATTAGATATAACAATAAAATATACAAAATGCAAATAACAAATTGTCAAATAAACAAAAAAAGTGAGCGTAAAGTGAAAACAATGTCTCGATTACATAATTAAATAAATGACTTTCTTTGGAAATGAGACAACAATGTTTTACCAATTAGCCAACGAAATGTACATAAAAATGATATAAGACAAAAAAGCGAATAAACCTACATTAAATCACCTATTTATCGCAATATTCGCATTTTTTATGACGAGCAAGATTCGACTATATAAAAATTAAGGAACGAGTTCTTGCTTAGTAAGAACACTGAGTGCTCTAGCGGCTAGAGCTTTGCTCACAGTCGCGGCAGTATCCTCAATAATTGGACTGGCTATGTCCAATACTAGCCGGGGATTGGAATTAAAAAACGTTGCAGCGGCTTCGGCTGAAAATAAAAATATAGATAGGCAGATTTATCTAACGTAAAAAAATAGTCGATTATATATTAGCCGCGAAAAGATCAAATATTGATCTTGAAAAAGTACGCGTCGTCATCTCATCTCTCTTTTGACATTTATATTACAACATTTTCTGTTGCGTTCTCTTAGATTATCAACTTCTACTACTTAAGATATTAAAAATTAGAATTAAAACGAAATATTGTCTCGAGTATATTTAATATTGAAATTTGTTATGTATTTATTGAGCAAAATTTTAATTTAATCTTTACCGGCTAATGTGTGAACAGGAGGTGCCTTTAATTTAATATTTCCATCACCCACGCGAATTTTGGTTACAAATTTGTCGATTTCGATTCTCTGCACGCCATCTTTATCGGTAATTTCCTTGCCTTGTGCATTTACTTGGGCTTCGGTATCAGCTGGAATAAAAAGACGGCACAATTGATATGAAAAAATCTAGACTAACTATAAATATTTAGACTTTATGAATCCACCATTGATTATATACGTATAATACATTGTTTTCATCTGTCAAATTTCATTTAGAATTGTCATATCATAAAATCAAACTTTAATACATCGAGATATTAATATATCGTAAATTTTTTTTCTATTCTCTTTCTTTCTCTTTCTCTTTATAAGCTTAATTTCATAGAAAACTTACTAAAATTCCCTTTAAAATTGCCTAGTCCGCTTAAAGGCAGCAGCAACAATCTTCCTTGGACGTCATACTCGCCGTTCACATGAATGTGAGGCATTAGAACCTTAATAGACACGGTCAAATCGTTGGGATTTGCTTTAAGATCGCGCACAACGTAATTCGTACCGCCATAAACGCGAATTTGACTCATATTAGCTTTAATTTTTAAGGAATCTAAATTCCTATCCACTGTCAAAGATGGCAGAAACAAAGGATCTAATGCTGGCAACTTTAAAGAGGGCACTCCCTTCACAAGAAGCGGCGTAAGAGCTTGAAGTTGTTTAAGAATACACTTGTTGTACTCTGCCAAATTGTCTGTTCGTGGACATGATGTTACTCCAGGAGCTGAAAGCATCAATTGCGTACTAATATTTATATTAATTTATATTAATAAATTTACTACAATAAATCGTAAAATCGATCGAGTAAAACATAGATCCATCTCAGTAAAATCTAAAAATAAACTTGAAATTCATAAAATAAAAATTTAATAAATATACATATAATAAGTGTTCACACATAATTATAGATAAGACTTTCTGAATCAATTAATAAAAAATTATTATCTGATAAATAGCAGCGTATACAAACATTTATAAATTTGAAAATAAATGACTTCTCAGAAAAATATAAGAATTGTTGAAATTTTTAATTATATATCCTGTTCAAAAATTACTCTTAAATTGATACAAAAAAGCTGCATGTAATATATAACAATTCAAATAATTTAGAGGGCAAAAGAAAATTTATAGAATTAAAGACGCTTGCAAGTTGATCGTAATTATTTTTAAGATAAATGATATTGTCGTATTGAAAAATGGACATCAAACATCTTTGTGCCCTGTTGCGACGCCGGTTGAGCGAACGCGATAATGATAAGAACTCGACGATGATTAAGAAAGCGACTTTTTTCCGGTCAATCAGTCCGGCTAGGCCTAAAATCGAAAGTGGACGGTAATAGAAAGTGAAATTACGAAGGCGATTGGCGAATGAATTTTTTTTTTTATCGAAATCTAGTACACGGTGAATTCATGTGTGTCGTATTGAGACATCGGAAAAAAAAACAACGTACATAAGTATTCTAGAAAGGATCGGCAAATGGAAAATAAAACAATCTAGCTTAAGCAATAGAAAATATGTGGCAATATATTTGGCGAGGTAAATAAAAAAAAAAAAAAAAAATTCAAAAGATGTTCTTGTAAAATTTGAATTTGAAATTTGATCGTTGAAATAAAATTGATGAAATAAATGATTGATGATATAATAAATAGTAAAATGTTTAATAATAACAATATTAAAACTATTTTAATTTTAAACAACTAATTTTAAAAAACACAAAGACAACTGCATCTTGAATAAAAAAATAATATTTCAATAAATTTCCTCATTAATTATTTAATTTATGCATTGTAGGTATTTACGTATGTTAAAACATGAAATCTCCATTTTAATAAATTATCCTATTTTGATATTTTTAATCAATTATCAATATATTTAATAATTTTATTCCTTTTCTTTCTGAAATAATATATTATAAGAATACTAAGCATTAGTTTTTTGATTACTCGCAACAATGATGTGCATTTTTTTCTAGCACTTATTACTATCATTATACTATCGTTATAAAAGATATAATGACACATAATGCTAGAAAAAAATACAAAATAATGTTTTCAGATTTCTCTTGTTAAAACAAGAAATTTAAAATTATATTATTTTACACCGCATAAGCTAGAGCGTTGACAGGAAAACTATTACCTACAAGTAAAAGTGCTAAATTAAATTACAGATGACATTGTCACATGTATGCAACATGTAAAAGTAACGATCACTATCGTTCCACGTAAGAAGCATTATCTATCCGGTAATGTCGCAATACTTCCGGGTTTTCTATTGATTTCTCAATGACAGTTGACATACTTTTATAAATTATATGTTAATAGGAAATTGCACGTAAGATGCATCGATACTTTGCAACTTCAATTGCTTTTCTCAATGGTATCATATCTGACTAGTGACTTTCTATTAATACAAATATCTGTAAACTATTTGTAGATTTGTTACATATTCATTGTTACTGCGAAGGAATTAATATTAACACTCTTATAAGAAAATTATTTTTAAAAAATTAGAGACACTTGAAATCCGATTAAACGATTTTATGACCGCAACTAGTCTACATATTATTGAAACATAACGATCTAAAATAACATTCCTGGAATAGTCTTCTCAATCAGATAAATAGTTATTAAAATCATTTTTTAAAATTGTATCGATTAAATATAATTATCTTACCAAAGGTCTTATACATTTCCGAGTAAATATTTTCGTAACGTGCTTTCATATTTTTTTGCAGCCTTGCATTTCTAAGAATATGTAAGGCTGCAATGTAAAAAGCCTTACATTTCTAAGAATATGCAAGGCTGCAATGTAAAAAGTCTTTCTATAAAAATTCTCGTTCTTGAATTATATGATTGATTTTTTAGCAAAAGTTAATTAAACACATCAACACAGCTCTTATTTATAATATATATCGCAATGGATGGTAACAACGAAGGAGAAAATAATTTTGCAATAATATATTGAGAGCATGCAATAAAATTTTTATTATGCACGATAATTTTCAAAGGAAATCAAATATTCGAAAATTAAAAATTCGTAAGAGATGTATTTCATGAAATTTCGCCCATGTCTCTAGACAAATATAGCAAATAATAGAAAAAGACTATGATTTTGTTAACGTAATTCACACAAACACGAAAGAAAAATTTATTCGCACACAAAATAAAATCGAAATTTGATCAATTGATTAATATATAATTCGACGAATTTTCGCGAAAACAAAGTTTTGTGAAAACAAAAAATTTTTCTTGTTTGATTTCGAGTTTTTTTTTCTTTGCATATAGAATAATCTTTTTTCCAGTTACATAATATTCAAGATATTATATTTGTTATATTTAATACGTAACGTACTTGTTTTCAAATTACAATACATTATTTATTAATGTAAAGAGCATAAAAAAGGAAAAAAAGGTATAAAAAAGTTAACATATGATATGACTAAAGACGCTATTATTCTAATTACATGTCATAATTATATACATATAATACATTATCCATAAGTTATATGAAGTTATATGAAGCAAATAAAATAATTATTAATTTTTTATTCTACATATCTCTCAGAAATATTAATTATATTATTCTTGACAAATAAACTCACGCAATTCTGATACAGAAGTCCTGATCCACACGGCGAACAGTACGAATCCGATTAGCATCATTTTTTCGGTGATCCTGATGCGTATATATGTGAGATGGCAAGATTCACGATTGTAAGACTCTACTCTCCACTAGAGATATGATCGCAATTAGCGACAGCGATATCGAAAATGCGTACGATGGCCCCGTCGCGTGAATATATATAAAGTAAAGTGCACTTTCTCCGCGTGTGGTGTCACCCCACTTAGACGACGGTGATGGTGAATTTATCATGGTAGAATGCCTCCTTTTAACTCAGTCAGGGCCGTAGCTAATCTCGACATACGTATACGTCGAAATTACGGGAAATTGTAAAGTACCTCGGAGTATTACAATCTCGTCTTCATAAATAACGCGGTCCTTTTTGCGACGTCCAAGGATGAGGACGAGACGTGGCCACGCGGAAGATTACGCATCGCGGTTTCGAGACGAGATCGTTTACTTTCGAAATGCCATTGTTACTACATGAAGTATTATTTCTTTCTGGGCACACGCGGCTGATGGAGTATTGAAAGAAACCTAGATATTATTTCGCGAGTAATTTTAGTCTAACAACGAAGCCATTAGCGCTTATACTCAGAGAACAGTGATTCTCCTGGACACGCAGCTGTTTTCTATTAACGACATAACGTGTTTTTGTCCTCTTGACTGGCAATTTTCGCTCGATGCTTGAGGAACTTATTGACA
>JBCAUJ010000123.1:3309980-3326493 GCA_038406275.1 Cataglyphis albicans | reverse complement strand
ACAGACCCACGTGATTTCTAAAAAAAAATTTGTTTTTCTTAGTTAGACCGGAGACTTATTGAGTGATGTGTTAAATAGTAATGTAATTCTTTATATCATGATCCATGGCTATAATATATTTACTTCAACTTATGGCAATATCACAAGAAAATAATATAAAGAAACAATCAAAGAGATATGCTGAATTTTTATCATAAGTATAGTGATTAATTCGTGATAATTATAATATGTTATTTCATAAGTACAATTCTTTTTATTGCTTTCTAAGCGGTCTTAAATTTTTAATCTTAAAATAAGTTTTAAAAAAAAACTATAAAAATATTTTCCATTAATAGCAATTAAATAAATTGATGAATCTATATATCCTCGAGAGAGATAATTTTAGATTAATACGTGCGAATCTCGATGCATTTAATGCATGTATATCTATATTTTAAAAAAATTCGAAGATTGCGATATGTAAAAGTTATATTTAAATAAGTCAAATAGTCAATTTCGATAAGAGCGAGCGAGATACACGCTGTTGCAAACGCTTCGAAGCAGTATTCATTCAGGGTGCATTATCGCTCCAATCGCTTTAGCTCGATTTATTTTAATAGGCTCATATTCAATACCATTCCTCCTTTTGTCAAGTGTTCGATCCCACTTCGAACCTTCCGCTACTTAGCAAGATTACTGCTACTACGATAATAGCGTTTACTCGAGAGGAAATCGACTCGTATTACATATGAGGCTTGTACGTTGCAAACAGTGGCTATAATACACTATCGGGTTTATACTTGGCGACATACTTGTTAGACTTTTTTTATTTTTTGTTTATACATTTGTAACATAAATCTACCAATATATTTGATAAATGTCAAATAGCCTCTTAGAGCGCAAATATATATATATATATAATATGCAATTAATAAAGACTGTGTATTAATTTAATAACAGTGCAGAAATTGATAATTATTTTGCTCGTAAAGTTAATCATAAAAATTGACATTAAAATTAAATATATTGTTGCACTTTACAAAACATCGAGAAACCTCGTGAATCGAAATTCAATCGATGGAGCGCGAATCTTAGAATTAAGTGATTATGCCATTGCAAAACCTGTATTTGCAATGGCACGATCACATAATTCTAGATTCGAGCTTTTTCAATGGAAAAGGTAATGGAATGTTGTGGGTGTTAATGATATATCATCAAGCGGCATCATGGTGCATAATGAGTAAATGATTTATCGCAAATTAATGATTGCTAATAATTTTTGCAACTGTTTAGAAAGAAAAAAACATATCGATAGATTAAATATTGAAACTGCATGTACACGTTTTTTTTAACACGTTGTTATTTTTATTTAAGAAATAATTCTCAATTCACATGTAAAATTTTATCACTGCTTTTTTATCTGAAAAAAAAAATAATTAAACTAATTTTAACAATATTCTTCTCTTTCTTTTTCTTTAGTAAAATTCACTTTCATTGCCTTTAACGACCAAATCGAGTTTTCAAACGTCGTTTCTTCTTGCGTTCGATTTGAATTCCAAGCTATTCATGCATACATGACACGCCTACGCACGTGCACGAATTCTTTAACAATATATGTGCGACTATCTTTTCTCGCTCCTGTCTATGTATGTATAACAATGCAAAAAAAGGCTCGCCTTCGGTGAACCCAGCACGTGTGAATGTACGGGGTGATTCATATCTCAAATATTAAAAGCAGATAATCTCCCTACGACAGAGACAGAGCTATATTGCTGTATTTAATCACCATTTTAATTTTAAAATATTATTTAAGAGATCATAAATGATTTTATAATCTAAGCTTTGTTTATATATATTTTGCAGATAAAATATGTTTAAAAAAGTCTTCACAAAATATTATATTATTCCTATTCATAGATATTATTATATATAATATATTATATTTGGCAAATTTTTACAATAATAATATACCAATTAAGATATGCACATTTATCTGAAAAATATTCTTTCTTATTGTTTCTCTCCGTTTCTGATAAAAAATAAATATTAGTTATCGATAAAAAAATGTTCATTAAAAAATATAAAAGATCTACTTTTATATAAAATTATCATTATATTTTTAAATAAATAATTAATCCTTTTTTTAAAAAACTACAAATTAAAATGTGTATAACTAATGGACGTAAAAGTTATTTTTTCTTTTTTTATAAAGAAAAATTTATTGTAATAACACAAAAATATCTTTCTAATCTTTCGTTAAATTTATATAAGAATTTGCAACATAAGTCAGATAATGCGTTATTGTTTTCATAATTATTTCATATTCCATAGATCGTCTTGTTCATTCGTGTGCATCGACCTGTCAGTAAATGATTTTGCTATTTCTACAAAGCTAACAAAACTCTATTCAATATTTTTCGCCTTGCAAACAGCTGCTTTCTTACCATCTGATTGTTGCAATAGACAAGATTAATGATTAGTAGAGATATTAAAACTATTTCGTTATTTCAATAAAAATTATTATTATATTTATACATATTTATACATTATTATATTTATATATATTATATTTATACATATATATACATTATTATATTTATATATAGCTAAATTTGTATGATATATAAAATAATATAAAGTGAGATAATTTTTATCAATAAAAAATGTAATAAATTTTTAATAAAATCACCAATTGTGCATCAAATTGTTAAAATAAGTATATAATTTATTTTGCATTATATAAAAGAAATGTTATATTTTTTCCCATCAAAGAACCCAAAGCCAAGAACAGACGCTTTGTTAAGTACGAGCGGAAGGAAGCAGTGAAAGAGAGTAAAGAGAAAGAAAGAGAGGGTAATACGAAGAATTTGAAAGTCTTCGTGTTTCCTTCTTCAAACATAGCCGAGCACGAAAGCGAAGTGGAAGAACGAAAGGAAGACGAGAGAATTATTAACGCATACGGCGTTGTTCACCGATGTGCATCGAAGTGTCCGCCGAAGCACTATCTCTCCTTCCTCCCCGATGTCCCTCTCATCTCCCTTTCTTCAACGATTCCTAACGACGAGACATAAGGCGTTACGTCGTGAATTCCTACGGATCTTGTTGTCCCGACTGGCTGAATGCAAGAACTCATTGCCGGAAGGAACAGCACGGTCGAGGACAACGCGAGTAATTAACGCATTTACATAATAAGTGATCTTATTTGACGTAATCGAAAGAGAACTATGTTCGAGATTTATCCATTCTTAAATTTATGATTAATTCTTTGGCTGCAAAAATCTTATAATAACACATCACTCGATAAGTCTCCGGTCTAAGAAAAACAAATTTTTTTCTTGAAATCACGTGAGTCTGTCAACAATGTTGCCATATATGTGTCAGACCGGGGACTTATTGAGTGATAGGATGTTAGGATAAAAATTTTGTAGCAAAATATATTTTTAAGTAAACAATCTATTAAAACGTCTTATTGCTATAATTTATAATATTATTATTTTATATCATGCGATATTTTAATTCACATGCGATTCGAATATTTTATTTTTTTTTTTTTGTTTACATTTAACAATTAATCTTATTGTATAAAAAAATTATGTATGGAAATCTCGCAACCGACCTCTAGCGTCTATTTCTAAATTATTAATTGTTCCATGGCTACAAATAAATTTAATTTAAATTTAATAAAATCTGAATTTAGGATATTAAATGACTTTTTAATTTACTAATATGTGCGTATTTTTTGTAAACAATAAAATAATAAGTCTATCTATTTCGATATTTATTTAATATATCCTAGAATATTTTAGAAAGCTTCTCGTCTAAATATGTATTATTCCTTTAGACTAGCAAAAGCATTAAACTAATTGTAATAAGCATTGATATCAACTCTTTTATGCGGGTAGAGCAGGTACCAATACACCTTGCTCCAGACTTCCATTTCATCAGGTGCACTCATCGAGCGAGGTGCTGCCACCTGAGCAGGTACACTCGCAGGTATAAAGGTAGACAGATACACACAAATGCACACACAACACACACACACACACACGCATACACATCAGCAACCCGCGAAAAGAAGCGAGTCCATGGAAAGAGGGTTGTCGGTCGTTCCTCTCCCACTTTTCCCTCTTGTCAACCGGTAGAGGGGCCCCGATGCGCAAGCGCAAAGACCCATGGGTCCTTTGCACCGAGAGCGAACGGTCGGGGCCGGACTACAGAGTTACAGAGAACCAAAGTCCGTTTCTATCGTAAGGGAAGGACGTACTAGTCTCATCAGCGTCTCCAAGCTATACGTGATTTTTGTTGTAAGTTACCCTTTCTCGTGAGTTCCCGTTTCGATTTTCCATTTTCTCTTCTTTTTATCACACCTTGATCGCGAGTGAAACGTGCGGAAATTTTGGAATTTCGACAGACATCGTATAAATTATCAGTGACGAGAGAGAGAGAGAGAGAGATTACTTATACCGGTGTACACTGTGCCATGGGGATCTAGGAACGGTCAGGGTAAGTTACCGAAAAGAAATTCTTTTCTGTTTAAACCTTAAGAGCATAGATGCTATTATACAATTTTTAAGAAACTTTATTTCTTTCAGAAGAATACGCTTTAATCAAACTAACAATAAGTTATAAAAAATATGAATATGAATAAATAAATCTCTTATAAATTTTAAATAAATTTTAAATAAATTGGTTTTTTTTTTTTAATATACTCTTTGGATTTGAAAAAACCATATTGAGTTTAAAAAAGTGATGATAATATTAAATATTAAATAAATATAAAACTAAATATTAAAAAATATTTAAAATTTTTGATTTGACTTTCAAGAAATTTTATGTACTCTTGAGGTTACGAGAATTGATAAATGCAGACTTTAATAAGTTAGAATAAATTTAAATTACATATCAAATCTACTCTAAAATAATTATAAACTTGTAAATTGCCTATAGCTATGGCATTTTTATGACACACGTCTATCGATGCCATTCACTTTTTATGGAGAGTGGGCTGACGAAATAGGATGTCGAAAGACGAGTATGCTAAAATGCTAGCTATTGATTTATGTAATGATTAATAGAGAATCTAGAAATTTGTTTACCAAATTTATCTATATATAAAATGAAAAATTCTTCTCCAAATATTTTCATTTTAAAGGCAACGTCGAGCCTATCTATTCATTTAAGTTAACATCTAAAGTTAATCGCAAGAATATAATTTTCGCGTAATTGCCAATCCTGCGAAATAACATTTATATTAATATCTCGCCTACACGCGAAAGCGCAGCAATTCCCGGCTTGCAGCAGAGAGGTAGATAACCAAGCGGAGCACTGACCGGTGATTTGAATGCGCAGAACAGTGCGAGAGCTTACGATTTATAAACACTCTTTATCTGTTATCCGGTAGTAAATATACAATACATACATACGATCGTAAACATCATCACAATTCTTAGATATATTCGCTTTACGATGTTTATACATATGTCATATTTACAATCAATAATAATCTGCCATGATTGTTCTATCCTCGTAATGAATTAACCATTTTAATTCTGATTTCTATGTACAAGATTATGTTATTTTTTTCCGACAAAAATGCATTTATATTACGCTAAAAATCAGATTAATTGCAAAAAAATAAATTTAATTAAAAATCTTAAAGAAAAGAGTAAATAAATATTATCTCATATCTTTTTTTTTAAATCCAAATGATAATGTCAAAATCAAATAAATAATATATTTACTGAAATTTATTTAATATAATTTAATATAATATATTTAATATAATTATAAGATCATGATTTGTTGCAAAAATAAAAATTATAAATAATCCATTTCATCGTGGTTCTGCCATTTCTCATCTGATGCTTCCCTTTTCTTCCTTTTTTTTTTCTTTTAGTTCTTTATTGCTCGTTTATGGTATTCACATGATCCTCGCAAAAATGTAATTAATTAATATTGCGTACGCACTAATTATCAGAATACGTATAATATTTTATTTAATGCTCTAATCATTAATCATACACGATTTTATTTCATATTGCGCCGGAAAAATCGTCGTTACACGACGCTATGATCCCATGATTATTCGCGCGAGTGAGATGACATGTGCCGTATATCTCTTGAAACGCATTAACATTTTACCATTATTATAAATTATTATTATTATTAACCTGCGTGATTAATTAGTTTTCACTCAGTTATTGCCTCTTAACAAATCATTAACTCGCATAGTATCACGTAGTAATTTATTTATCGAAACTTGTTTTTTTTATATGATTTATTATTTGCTCAAAAGCAATCTTCGTAAAGCTACGACACATTCTTGCATTCACATCCATCTTTGATTTTAACGTGTATACCTATTCATTTGTGTTATATAATGAGAGATAATAAAATTGCGAAATATAAAATTATCGAATGAATCAAATAAAATGATACTCATTAGCAAGCATTGTGAGAATAACATTGTGTGAATTCGACCGCGAGATTTTTCAGTGCTGAGCGAAGCTCGTAGCTTCATGTAATCCACGTGATTTTTGCATCGTAATAAAGTGCGTGTTGTTGTCGAGAGTGCTAAGTAAAGTGCTGCGTATATATTAATAATTAGTGCGCGCATAATGGTTATTATCCGTATTTTTGTGAATGAGTATCGTGTGAGTGCCAGGAGATGAAGAAGCAGCAAAGAACAAAGAGAAGAAGAGAAAAGGCATTAACGATAACGCTATTAGAGGCAATTACGAAGTGAGTGATATGTAATATTGTTAATTTATTACTTGTTATTTGTGGGGAAAAAATTTAATAAAATTATAAAAAATTCTACTTCTTATATATTATTTTTTGTAAAAACAAATTGTCACGTCTAGAAAATCATCATAAACGCCAAACACAATCTCATTCAAACCACCATAAAACGTAAACTAAAAATGATATCGTCAGGCTCGTGGTGTGAGAAAGTTGCTAAAGAATCCCGCTACACAGTGCCACAAAGCAGATGACTCCACGTCATCGCCTTTCATCGCTTTTTTAAAAGTTCGATTTCTTCATGGACAACCATTATATAATGTAATACTTAATAAACCATCTTTAATATTAGTCGAATAAAATTGTTCAGTTATTCTGTGCGTGATTTATAATTGGCAGATGGTTAGGATACTTGAAATTGTGAGTCCAAGCATGTTCGAGAAGGAAAGATTAGGGTGAGCAGAATGAATGGACGAACGAACGTAAGTACGTGTACGTCGTCAGAGATCAAATCATGTTAATCTAATGTTGGGAACAAATATCCTCGTACGTGGGTGGTTATATCCATGCTGGGATCTCGACTTGAGTATATCCCATGATTTCTTACGCCACGAAAGGTTTTCCGCAGGAATTTAATTCCTTTCATGAATAGGTAAGAAAATACAAAAGTAAAAAAAAAATAATAAGAAATAAATAATTATCTACATTAGTAATTAATTTAGCTGAGTTCTAAGCTAAATAATTGTAGCTTAAACATTTTGCCAAATGCAAAAGACAAAAAAGAAAGAAAAAAATGAAGTTTTAGGCATGATTACGTTTTTTAATCTTTAGTACGATCTTTAATACGAATATAAAACTATGGAGTAAGATGTAAATTTGGCGATTTTTGCGATAACAAGAAAGATTTATTTTTTCTAATAAGTAAAGGAAAATTGATATCTTTTTTAATTTATTTGTCGCAATTAATTAATGATATCAAAGTTTTTCTTTTATGAAAATTTATCTCAAACATATTAGCAACAATATATTATTTTCGTCCAAATATAATGTCATTGACAAATAATCTATCGATGCAAAGAGTTTGAATTTTCTCCTGTTCCTCTCTTCCCATCTCTCATTCTCTCTCTCTCTCTCTCTCTCTCTCTTTTAAAATTCACGTAAACAGGAAATAAGCGTCATGCTGAATAGATCGACAATCGTACGAACTATGGACGCGCAATTTCTTACATCGCGGTCCCATTAACCCTCCTTCCGTCATCATATCAAAATGCAAAAAGCGAGGAGACGGAATTAATCGCTCGATAATAGCACGCGACGAAGTAGAATTCGAGGTTCACCGCGTCGAGAAGAGACGGGCGAGCCGCGGCTTGTCAAAGTGAACCGCAAGTCTCGATCGCTTTCCTCGTGTACTTTGCATATGTGGTCTCTGTCTGGTTACGGACGGCGCGATCGGCGACACGTTCACGAGACACACGACCACGGAGAGATTCGGAACCCCGTCTCGAAGGGGGTCTCCCCCTCTGTTATTTGTGCAGGATTCGTGCGTGCTTGTGTATGTGATTGTGTGCGGGTATCGCATACATTTATACGTGCGTCGTCACGAAATGTAGTCGAACCGGCTGCAAAACGATGCATATCCCGGAGCTGTGCCCCCGGAACTCCGGGCCCCTCACGATTTTCTTCCTCCTGTATCGCGTTCGCGTTACGGTTGTAAAGCGTAAAAGCCGCGGTAAAAGTTTTACACCTCGCGGTTACGGAGATTTTGCGGGCTTTCTTTAGCAGTCGAAAGGAGTGAGCGTTTTTTTTTTTTTTTCCGGCATGACTCGACGTATTAATATTTGATTAAGCGAAATGAGATTGTTAGGTTTTTGACTTTCGAAAAAACGAAATCGAATGTGCGCGGACGCGAGATAAACGTAATTAAATGTATCCTGGCAAGATCGCAGGAGGTAGAATTTAATTAGGTGTCTTTTAGATTAATAGAAGTATTGGCATCTTACGAAGAAAATCGGAATTCTACATAATTGTTTAAAACAAATCGATTTTGATCCGTGAAAATAATTTTATTTATACATATTGCAGAATTGAATTTTGTAATAAATGTAATTTCATAATTTTACACATATGGTATATTCTTAAATTTTTTTTCTCATAAAAATACTACTACTACTTCCATGTGTGATAACTAAAAGAACAAAACAAATATGTCCAAGATAAAAATTGTTGACATTTTTCTATAATTGAATACGTGAAATATTTGTTTCGATTACCGTACGACTTTTATAAAACATTCTTAATATGGGTCATGCATGAACCAGTGTCTGACAGTGAATCAAACACATGCATCTCGATGCAGATACACGTTTAACGGCAAAATAATGAATTTTCACATAGTGCTCTCTTTCTCTTTCTGTCATTCTCCTTTTGTCGTTCCTAAGAAACTCTCAAGAGGATATAATTAGTATTTTATCTATGCATTCATGTTTTAATTGCATTCGTGCTCTGGCGTGCACACGTTGTGCTATTTCGGCAACCGACAGAGGTAAAAAATCGACCGAGAAGGAAAGAGAAAGACTCGCGTAAAAGTGGCGTACAGTCATTGCACTACATTTAAGATCCACAGGTCGTGCCTTTCTGCCACACCATCGAATGTCGCCGAACAATGGATGCTGACATCACGAGGCTGCACCTGCAGCTGCATATGTATGTGCATCAAGATGAGCACCATCGTTTTGTGCAAACGTTTCGCAAACATTGTTTCGTGCCTCTTAAACCGCAAGTGTTTGATATAACGTTTGATATAACAGGGGGCTCCAACATTTTTATTTCAATATAATTATATAGAATTATTTGCATATTGTTTGCGTGAGACTTAAATGATATCGATAATTTAATATTTGTTCTATAATTGAGGAATCTGAAGGAAATTTAATATTATCAATTAAAATCGTAAAATGATTTCAATTAATTAATTCAAACAAATTGATTAATTCGATTAATTAATTAATTAATTATCATGGTTGATAATATGACTGCTGTCATCTTGTTAGAAGATAAAAATATATTTTAATGTTATTTAAAAATCTATTAAAGAAGACATTACCTTCTTCCCAAAAATCTAACTTTAAAATAAATACTCGCGTTCTATTTACTCATATATACTATATGACAGTTAATCGTCGCAAGGAACTCCATAAATTTGACATGAGAATGCGTCGCCCATAATATATCGTGAAATATCACGTCGTAAATTTCAATAAATTATCGCGATGATAAACCGTATAAAATCTCTTTGCAAGTTTTTCATCTCATTCTCGCGCGCGGGTCTCGTTGCTTTGCAAAAAAAAAAAAAAAAAAAAGTATCGCGATAGGACAACGCATTCCTTTTTTCCGGGCATGATCGCTCCCCTTGCCTGGACTTTCACCATTTAAAATTCGTCTGGCTCACCTGACCGAGACTCATCGTTCGTTCGGCCGGCCCTTCTCAAGACCGGATCGGGAGAGAAGGAGGCCTCGCTAAATATCTTATTACTTTTGAATTAACATATCGGTACCGAGATAACTGGACTTTTTCTTGCCGCGGTTTTCTGTCAGCAACTCTGCGGAACGTTGTGAGGATATATAGGTCATCACCTCACGGCGATCCCTACGTTGGAAGAAAACGAGTTCGAGACACATTGCAAGTTCGCCGATAACAGAGCGTTCGAGTGAAATTAATTTAATTGCCTGTCGTAGACGTAACATACGTTCGTCTATGAGTCTCTTTTTTTTTTTCTCGGTGAAGTATAGCTTGTCTACGCTTTCGCGGGTAATAGTCAACTGAGTGACTGTCTATATACCGTAGATTTCTAATATTTGAATGGTCCACAGAGTGATATTTGCAAATCTGCTTCATTGAAAGCGAACGAAATTAAACCATCGCTCTTGTCCTCCTTCTCTCTCGCCGTTTAGCGCTCAGTGAAAATCCATAATGATTCTTCTCAATCGAAGAGTCTCGCGTGCATATGCAGATATGACAGGTCTCTCTCTCTCTCTCTCTCTCTCTCTCTCGCTCGAGACTCTATTCGCGATCGATCGGATCGACGATCGATCTTCGTGACTAAGAATTTCTACGTGGCGGGAGGGAAAAAAAACTCGCCGCACGTAGCAAACAGTTATAAAAATCAATCGCGAATAGACACATACACGTACATATACGAGGATAAGAGAGACTTCTCCCACCTTGATCGCTCGCTCCCTTGGCCGGACAGCTTTCATTTGAGTTTCTACCCGTGCATGTTAGACTTTCGACGAGGGTCTACGACTTCTCAATAAACGTCCCGACGTACTTGGTTAGTATAGTAATTGATAGTTCGTCACGAGCGCCATTTGCACGGATGATATTCTTATCGCGTCGATGATTTTATCCACGCGACGCTTCACTGACTGCGCTTTTATCCGTTCCAGTGTTTTGACAAAATAATAAAGGCAATGCGACTGCAAATGATAAGAAAAAGACCGTCTATATAAAAAAAAATCGTTGCCATCATTAAATATATGAAACGTGATATTTAAATTGAAAAGCGTGGCAAATTGAGTGGAAAAAAAAACGGTCTTGTATCTTATATCGAGACGATTTCTTCACTGGAAGTAACAATTATCATGTTTAGAGTTTTTCAAATAACTATTTTATTATACCTTTACGCCAAATTGATAATTTCCTTCATCAATTAATCGACTGACAAAAAAAAATAAAAGAAAAATAAAAAATGGAAGAAAAATAAAAAATAAAAAAAAAATAGAAAAGCGGGACCAAGTCATTAATTATATAAAAAATAAAATTTTTTATTTTTACAAATTTTCAATTCTCTCGCTATTAGATGCAAATTCAAATATATCAATGAAGATTTCGGGGCTAAAGAGTTAATGCATACATATGTTGATAGTGCCATCGACTTTTTCGATCAGCTGTTTCGGCTGACTTGTAAAAGCCATCAACGCCGGCGATTCGAAATAAACTTTTGCTTATCGTGTTACAACAACCGGTCGTTTTCCGTTCACCGTTCTCGAAATGGCGTCGGCGACAGTTAAACCTGTTACGTCAGGTCGTCGATTACAGTCGCGCCAAGCGACGGAATGTATTCGAGGATCTAATCCCTTCCTCTTCCCTCGCGACACTATTTCCCATCCGAATGAACAGAGATATGCAACGCACACGCATCTGCATATACGTTCGCGTGTCGGTTGTAACTGGGTTACAGACGATACACAAAAGAATTGAGGTATTCGCGCATCCTCAACCTTGATGGACGAAGACAAATACCGTTTCGAACGAAGAATAAATTTGGGCAATTAAATGATTTTTTTTTTTTTTTTTTTTTTTCTTTACGGAAAAAAAATTTTCAAGCGAAGATGAACGACAAGAAGGAATCTGCGATCATCTTAATAATTAGACTACTAAAAAAAAAAAAAATAATTTTATCAAAGATCTGTTTTAAAGAGATTAGAAAGCATGTGCCTTTACATTTCTAATACATAGAATTCGCTTAAGAAATTACTTAAATTAAAATGGACAGACGTGGCAATTGATGTTGGGAAAAATGTGTTTCATAAATCAAGTGAGCGCATGAACAGTCGCTTGAAATGAAAAATACTAAACTTATGTCGGCGATTGGCCGATTACACGGTTCGCAATCATTTTGATCGATGCCGATGCGATGATGCCCGCTACGTTTCCTGTTATTTTCCACCTCCGATACCGTCCGAGAAATGCGATTCGCTCGATCGGCCATTCAATAAGTAATTAGGTTAACGGTTTCGCGATAGAATCGTCGTCGCCGGCGATCGAGGGAAACGGCCTTGATGATGTTGCACAAACGTCCTAAAGGACGTCTCTCCGGCTTTCTCCGAATGCACTTCTAACCGATTGACCGATCAATCGCTCGATCGTTCATTAACAATTGATTTTCTATTATATGTACGGTATTTATTCTATTATATTATTTTTCTTCGCGTGATAAAACGTGTATCTTGTCAATTCAGCGAGTAAAAACATTTGTCATCGGACGTAGTAATCATTTAACAATTAACATAACATCGATTAAAATAGTTGCTCCTTGAAAATATAAAAAGATTTATCTTTCATTCATCACTGCGTTAAGAATAGAATCACTTTACATAAGTCTCATGTTATTGCGTGTAGGAGGAATACAATGGAAATATGTTCAATGAATTCAATAATGCTATAGATGTTGACATCTGCATTTCAAATAAGAAAATATATACGTCATACAAAGAAAATTATATAAAAAAAAATTATACTCTTATATTTAATATATCTTTAATATATCGTGCTTTATACACAATATGTAAAATTATATAATATTTATAAGATTCATTAGAAAAAGAAAAGAAGCTACAAAAAAAAAAGAAAAAAGAAGAAAAATTAAATGTGAATAAATATCCACTCTTAAAAAAGACATGTAAAATACTCGTTTTATCACGTATCAAGATATATCTGAAAATTCCGAGAAGGATACGGAAATATTTTGGATATCTTGAATTATTTTATTATTAATTATTTTATTATTTTATATATTTTAATTTTATTTTTAGCTGTTTCCTAATAGTCCCTATAGCCTTAACAAGCTACTTGCTGGCTGAATTAACGAAAATTTGAGATTTGAAGATTTCCCTAATCGCGCATTTTAATCACCTAATAGCGCCTAAATTCTATCCACATGCCCTACTCGCGTGTCCTATTTTCGTGCCCTAATCGTATTTTATATACATCTCGCTACATATTCAATATTAGCCGCCTATTTTTTATATCCTATTCATTCTTCAGGCCAGTTGGACCTACCTTTCGTTGCTCCTGGCCCCTTTCTAGATCGATCTCTAAGATTCGATCTCGAGGAAGGAGATGCACAACTCCTTTTATCGTCGCCGAATAATCGCAAGATTTTTTTTACGCTCGTAAGAAGATAATCTCCTTCTTTTACCGGATAATTATTGTCGCCGTCAGATAAGCGCAAATATTTTACGCTGACGATCGTGCGAGTTTATGATCGTTCGTTGGACATTTATTTTAATTAAGACAAAACCAAATTATCAATCAAAATTTTGATTTTAAAAAATTACGATAAACGATAAAGATATAAATTGGATTAAAATTTATATATTAATATATAATTTATATAATAATATAATAATATATAAATAATATATAAAATTAATTTATATAATAATACACAATAATATATAATTTATAATAAAATAAAATTCATTTATACAATTTAAGCCATTTATTATCATATTATATAGGCAATTTAACCGATTATTTGGTCTTATATTAATTAAAACAAAGTTTAAGAAGAATCTACAAACATTCTACCACATGGATGAGCTATAGGAAATAAGAATAAGATCGCGGCGCATTATAAGAATAAATTATATCTACAATACAATGTATCGATAAACTATCGTGATTGAAAATTATTAGTGTTTTTATTCAATAAATTAAATAAAAATCTGACAAATTGAAAAAAAAAGTGTTTTCTATAATTTTCCTTTATTAATTTTGACTTTAATTTACTTTTGCAATGGATGTAATGTATATCAAAAGAACTTATTAAAAGTTATTCAACTTAATCCATTTTAGCTTATCCATTTAAAAGTACGGATTTGTCCACAATTTATAATCTACAATTTCTACAAATCCGTTACTTTAAAATTAAATCAAAATTTGTCACTCACCGGCACTGATGCGCAACAGCGGAGATTTGGTCTTGAGGCTACGTTGTCTGTAACATAAAAATATACATTCCAAATTATAGCAGCAAAATATAATTAATATTTCGTGCGAAATATTTTATATCCGATGCGTGCAATACTAAGAAGCTCTAAATATGGAACAATTTTACAAATTATAAAATCTTTTATAGAATTTACGTGAAAGTCTTTTTTTTTTAAATTTTCTCTTGTTTAATTTATTCAAATAAAGAAATTAAATTAATGCGCGTACGCGATTTTTAATAACTAATATACAAATAATAATACTCACCCTCGGGTTGCTCCGCCGATGCAGGACGCCTCTCCTAGGCCTCTTCCTCCTCTCAGAATATCAGAGTCGCTGGATTGATCTGTAACATACAAATAGAAGATCCAAATTGTAGCAAAATAATTAATATTTTAAAAAATTTATCATATTATACGCATTGAATTTTATATTTGATGCATTTAATAATAATGCAAATTAATTATAAAATAATAATTTTATAAATTAAAAAAAAAACTACTAATAACTCTAATAATTCCATATAAAAGCTATAATCTAAAAGTAGAAACTTTTACAAAATTATAGTTTTTATATAAAAATCTGTTTCTCTAATTCTCATTTGTTTAAATCATATAAATAGAAAATCAAAATTACGCGATTAATTGCTTAATTTAAACTGCACGTATGCAATTAATTAATTAAAAGTAATTAATATACCAATTTACTTACCATGGTGTTGCTCCACCGGTGCCCGTTGCATCTTCTAGGCCTCCTCCTCCTCTTAGATTGATTCACACGCGATACTTTGAACGGCACTCCCGCACTTTCGAATTTCGGCACGATCGAACCCCGTTATCACATGTATTCTTGACAATAGCGGTATAATTGACGAATGATATAACGTATATAATTAATTATTAATAATATTAATCATATCAAATTATTCTCTGATAATTGACGCGATCGCGTTTGAAAAAGGAATTTAACATGTCCCGCATCACTTTTCTGTTCGAATGTCGTCGCGTAAATGATAATAAATATTGTAAGAAAGATATTTGTGACGTAGAGTCTCCCTACTATTACAATATTATTAAAATCGCCGTGCGAATGATAATAAAGCAGTAACACGTAAAACATAAACAATAGCGCGCTAATGTTTACGCCGCCAAGGCCGCATACCAAGTTATGGATAATTCACAAAACGATTTTATTATACAACGAAATTATTTTGCGTATTATGATATATGTATATGCAAGCGGAATATTAAGTTAAACAAGTATTTTAAATTATAAATTACTTATTTATTAAATAATTAATATATTCTCAAATTGAATCATATTTAAATCGTCAAAAAGAAACAATAAAGTATTGGACGAAATATAATTAAACATCAAGTGTTTTTAAAGAAATAATTATTGCTTATAAAGAGAAAGAAAGATCGCGACTAATTAATAATTATAATTTTAATTTCTGTCATTTATATTCTTGATTATATACACATCACGCGTGAAATACGCGTCTTGACATTTATCGTTGAGATATAATTACAAGATCTAGTTGCGATATTATTTAAGATAATTATTTATAAATTATGTTAATTATTTATAAATTTAAGATAATTAATTATAATAGATAATTAATTCTTTATTGTATCAAATTATTTCTTAAATATTTGGCACGATCGCGTTTAGGAAAGAAATTTGACGGAGTGACACGCGCTCTATTACTTTACTGCTCGAGAGTCGCCGTGCGAATGATAAGCCATAGAGGTAATACGTTGACAATAGCGCGTCAATGTTTACGTCGCCAAGGCCGAATACCATGTTATTGAAAATTTGTTGTTAAAATATTTTACGTATTATGATATACACTAGACACGTATATATGCGTACACACACACACACACACACACACACACACACACACACACACACATACACACACATACATATATATATATATATATATATATATATATATATATATATAACACATCACTCAATAAGTCCCCGGTCTGACATATTATGGCAACATTG
>JBCAUJ010000123.1:3289340-3309880 GCA_038406275.1 Cataglyphis albicans | reverse complement strand
TATATATATATATATATATATATATAACACATCACTCAATAAGTCCCCGGTCTGACATATTATGGCAACATTGTTGATAGACCCACGTGATTTCTAAAAAAAAAATTTGTTTTTCTTAGTAGACCGGAGACTTATTGAGTGATGTGTTATATATATATATATATATATATATATGTGTGTATATATATTTTATAATATTTAGTCGTAAATATTATTTTCAAGATATTCAAAAGGCTGCGCAAATATTCAATTGGACCACGTCTTTTTGCAGAAAAGCATTTCTATGTAACCATTAAAATTCCTGTTTCTTATGTCCGGTAAAATGAAATTGAGGATCATCCGACCGATCGGTCAACCGCATTAATTAGGCTAACCTTTTCGAGGCATCGTCGTATAATTATGCGAATCAAGTCGTCCTTGACGCTATCGCCGAGATTCCTTAAAGGCCGAGTTAAGCTTTCTCTAACTATAAGTCATTCTGTATTCTTGACAATCGCAAAGACCGACTATTTCTGAGTATTAAATATCAAGATTTTTAATTAAAATTTCTAAAATTCAAAAAAATTATACATTATATACTGGTAAATTATTTAAAAATATTCTTTATTATTTGAACGCTTAAATAATATATTATTATTTTCTTCCGCAATCAAGACTGTATAGTTAATTAAATCTCTAAAAGAATTTTATCACCTCTTTCAGAAAGCATTTGTCTTTTTTATTAAAAAATATCTAAATATATTATAATGTTCGAAAAAAACGTTATACCAAGCGGATAGCATTAGACATTTATCGTGTAAGATTTTTATGTAACATTTCCTCAAACTTACATGTCAATTATGGATTAACTTGTACTTATTTTATTTTACATTTTGTTTCAATTTAAGTGATCATGTAATGTGGTAACGCTTGCGGTTATAACGAAACCACAGTGTATATAACGGAGTATATCATTAATTTCTTTAACGTATCATAATACCGGAGGATGATTAAATTTTATTCAAAGTACATGTGTTACTTTGTGTCATTTGAAATAAATTCTAAATCGATTTTAATTCCACGGAAAAAGAATTAAATCGCTCCTAGAATGAAAAGAAAAGGCTCTTTCGAAAAGAATGCCGTGGAAAAACGGTACAATGTTACTTGCATTATCTTTATATGACGTATAACGGTAATTACCCGCATATGTACGTACGATTCGAATGGATTTTGTACCGTTCGTTGACGGGAATCGCACTATTTCCGACACACCTACTTATTCGAATCGAACAACGTCCTCCATATCGTCCTTCGCAGACACATTTCTCTGACAGCTACACACACGTATACTTATATACGTTATAAAGATAAAAATTGCACAAAAAAGAGAAAATAGTACACGCATCGTATTTTATAATCATTTTAACACAATCAATAATCTTTGATATTTTATAAAAAAACTTCAATTCTTGATCTTAAGCTGCATTTTAATTTAATCTACTCTGCCAAATTTTCATCAAAGAATCTATCAATATAATTGGACATTTCATGCGAAATCGGAGACGCAAAAAACAGAAATAGAAACACGGAAAGCAACATGTGGCACGCGCTATTATCCGGTATGGCCAGAGTGTGAGGTTTGAGATTTCTAAGATACCAATGGCATATGGGTATATACAATAATACGCACGACCTGGCGACACTTTCACTTACTGCCAATGTCCGATCGGCTTCAGCAATGCTGTGCCGACTCAGAAAGTTGGCGTTACAGTTTCGTTTCACTGACCAGAGAATCCAGTCTCTTGATCCGCGAAATCCGGTTGCGCGAACAATGGCGATCTCGCATACGATCGAATTCGAGGGAATGTGCGCAATAAGTGATAAAAATCTTGCCTAGAAAGGTAATTTGTCTATAGAAAGCATAAAATGTAAAATACGGGAGGGATTTAGAGAAATTCAAGCACTGCGATAAAGCAGGCAGAATTTGAAAAAAATCCTGATGATATTCTGAATAAAAAATATTCTCAAAAAATAATTTTTAATTCTTTTTAACTTTTTATATTTGATCAAAAGGGATTATAAAAATGATTTCGCATTTTAAGAAACAACGAATGTATTCAATATAATGTTGTATGCTCGTTGATAACGCAAGGTAAATTACTGTAGATAGTTTGACAAAATCTTGAGACTATTTTTATCTACTTATATTTTTAGGAATTTTAATTTAATTTTATTAACAGCAAACACACAAAAGCAATTAAGTAACGAGGAAATGTTTCTATCCAACAATTTGGGCAACCGTGTTAATGACGTTACGGTTGAGAGAACAAATTATCAATTTGCGCGAGATTAATGATGCTAAATCCAATGACTCGCTATAAAAAGCCGCGTTAGTTTCACCTTAGGCGGCCGAGTTTCACAAACTGGCGATATTTCGTAATCTACACTGTGGCCGTATGTTATAACACAAATAAATTCTTTCAACTCAATCGGTGACGTTAACTAAATGGCAAACATTTGATCGTCGCTACATGTGATCTTGTTGAGTGACAAGCAATGGCTCTCTCATTCTCGTTTTTTTCGACCTCAGCATCGCGATGACATCGAAGGTCAACACAAGTTATACGTGAAACGAAATAAAATTGGCACAAATTGTACCCGCGACCCATTCGAAGTATAATACTTTGAAACGTATTCCATATGCGTAAATGTCTGAGAAAAAAAAAAATAGTAGGAATTTTTCCCACGTCCTTCGGCGACAAGTGTGAGCGTTCTTATGGCTATCAAATAAAAATTTGCGATTCAGTTATCAATTGAACGGATTATTATTTTATCCAATCATATTAATTATGCAACAATTTCTTAAAAAATAAACGAAAAATCAATGCATTTGTAACATTTTTAGAATATTTAATTATTTATAGAATATGCCTAACAATATTTGCAAATCGATGCGAAGAATATTTTGGAATCACGACGCAGCTCTGCCTCAAGAAATGTGACTCAAAGGATTTTGCGGAATTTCCAAAAATAAAATCGTTGAAAATTTATTCGGAACACGCAGCTCGAGGCATTGATTGCAAATAGATAGATCACATTTAAATTTTGTTGAGAAACATCCACGCAACCTAGTATATACATCCAATATGCGTTATTCGGTTTCATTTACGTAACATATGGTTTGAAAGAATGAAGCAGAGGCCCACAAGGTTACAGAAAAGATGTTTCCTGAAATCCCTTATTTTTTTTTTTACCTACTTTAAGACGAGACGAGAAACAGCATCCTTCTCTGAGAAGACTTCTGTGGATGGTCCAGCAATTATTGTTTGGTCATCTGTTCATTAAAATTTATCTACTATTATCCATGTAGAAAAATTTATTTGATAGAGACTACTACGATAAAATTACATTGCATATAATATAATTTACCTAAGAAATAAAGATAAAAATTAGGATATTTAAACTAAAACTAAAATATGAAATTAAATAAAAAATAAAGATATTATAACAATTTTTATCAAATTCGAATATAGGAAAATATATAAAATTTTTTTTCTTTTTTTTTGTAAAAAAATTATTTAAAATAAAAGTGCACAAACTCTTGTGGAAAGAAAATTGATTTCGAATATAGACATCTCTCATACAAATATATTTGCGTTGATTTATTATGATGAATTAATTTATATCTTATAAAGGAATTATTCAGATTATATTTTCAGGCATTTACATTTTTTTTCCACTTTTAAAAGAAAATCCTTTCACTTTAAACTTTTTTTTTATTGATCCGAAAAAGCGACAATTACGATGCAAACGGAATTATATATGACAACTTGCTACAAAGTTTCTAACACATGTGTGCAGCAATACGATACTGTGCATGTTGAAGCATAATGATGCCTTTTCGAACCTTTTTTTTTAGTTTAGGTTCAATATGGTTTTTGAAAGGAGTTTTCAGAATAGTCAGAGTGGTCACCATATGATTTTTATGTTTTCTGATCAATGAAAAAAAAAAAAGAAGAAAATGAATTTATCTTCTAAAAGGAATTAAAAAATTATTTTTTTATAATATATAAAACAATTTTAAATAAACTTTCTTTTAATTCTATTTATTTTTTTTTCTTAAAAATTTAAAATTTCTACAAAATTTATTTTTATTATCATTTTATTATTATTAATTTAAATATTCTATTTACTTGAAAAAAAAATTAGATAAAATTTTTTCAAGAAAAAAAAAATACACTTTAACGCGCATAAGTGATAAAAATGCGTATGGCGCCAGTGCGAAGCGAATAAGACCTCATTGTAGCATATAAAAAAGCCTATTTCCTCATTCAGGAAACGGCAATTCGTTTCACAGTGACCACGAGTTGGCTCGAACATGGGACTATTCAAGGTCAAGCTTGATGCTTCTCGATAGATCATCCGGCTAGCTCACGTATCTGTTCTTACGATCACGGTTCGTATGCGATAAATTTTTTCTACACGCAGAGCACGAAAGTGGTGAGAAACGATGCGGTAAAGCTTTGTCGTCAATCTCACGCGTCGCAGAACATTCTTGCAAATTATATAATTCATAAGTGAAAGCAAGTGTTGCACGGCTTAAAAAATCGCACGCGCCAATCTCGTCGGTGATAGCGAACAATAAAAGACTTATCGGTAAATACTTTTACGATATCCAATACGGTGCAATAACAATTTTTTGTTTTTGTCCAAGTAAATGAATTCATTAAAATTGAAAAATCGATTAAATTATTAATTATGATATTCCGAAACTGTCGTCCGTTTTGAAAATCGAAAGAGCACATTATAACTTTTAATAATTTTCATTATTTGATTTGGAAAGCAACGTGTAAACTTAAATTTCGAAAATTTTTTAAATCCAAAAGTTTAAATTTTAAAATTGGAGCCTTAATTGGAGTCTAAAGTTAAAAATAATTTTGCATTAAAAATGTGCAATGATTATAGTGCAATCAAGTATACGAATGACATGATTAACCAAGGATTGAAACGATTTGCGAATGTCTTATTTCAGTATGAAATTTACAGGAAATGGATACTTGCCTTTGCGCATCTCTAATGTCTTTAAAAATTCTTTCTTTCAACAACAATTTCAATTTCCGTCCTAAAAACGAATATACTTGCTCAACCATTCAATATTCTCTCCAGTATTCTGCCAGTATGATTACATCCTGTCCCCGAAATTAAAATTGTATAAAAATAAAATGTAAAAATAATCACCGGAGAAACATTCTTCTAATGATCATTCTAGAGATTCTTTCATATCCATTTCTACACTTGACAGATCGAAATAATCGCACGCACTTATTTTATACACGCTCGTTATCGGCAAAATACAAGATAATGATTTCACAAACATTTTAATGTACTCCGATTTAATGAAATCAAAATCATTATCATCCGCGAAACGTAGCCAGGCCACGCCTAGTTGCATTAGACTTGTCTACAGCAAGGTCGTTTCTTCTTTCCTCGTCATCGTGCGCCTCCTCTCTCCTTCTCGCCCACTGCATGTATCTGTCTCGCGATCGGTCGCTACTTTCATTTCGTCGTCGACTCA
Organism: Cataglyphis albicans; assembly: GCA_038406275.1. Taxonomy (NCBI): domain Eukaryota; kingdom Metazoa; phylum Arthropoda; class Insecta; order Hymenoptera; family Formicidae; genus Cataglyphis; species Cataglyphis albicans. The sequence goes on along the minus strand of JBCAUJ010000123.1, from coordinate 3,304,326 downwards.
GTGTCGCGACCGTTTATAGTCATATAATTAAATTCCACGTCAAGCAAATTGCATACAACAAAATATATATTATCAGAGCACAGAATACGACAGATTATTATTCATTCATTGAAATCGCTCGTTTGAAAACGCTCGCTTCGCTCGACAATGCAATTAAGGTGAAAGATAAGTCTTTGAATTTTTTTTTGCACTATAAATATAATATATTTTATTATATTATGTCTATGGTTGCATATAGCATACGTGATGAATTCATAAATAATTTTTTTTATAATCAGATAATATATATAATATAATAAAGAGTCGGATAGAAGTGAATCAACGATAAGATCACGATGGCTAAATATCGATCCCGCTCTTCTTTTTTGGTAACACGAGATATGCACCTTTGGAAAAATCCTGGAAAAATCCGAAAACCTCGAATAACGTATGAAATGACCTGTAACGAAATCACATAAGTTTATCGTTGTGGCAGTACGCCTTTTGCTCGACCGATTCTCTGGACCACTGGAAGCTGGCTGCGCCTCAAGGCGATCGTAAGCTTCACTCGTGATGTTTTATATCGAGTGACTTCTCGTGCGCATACTCGCGTGTACCCCGCCCACACACACACACACACACATACACACACACACACACACACACACGTACACATATACACGTGACATCGAAACATGAATATGTGCGTGCGCGAACACGAAGCTGCACGGAGGCGACACGGGCCTTATGCAAGTGTGGGTCGACAAGGCCCCCGGGGAACCGTATCGAGCTACTGCAGGCCTGTCCCACTTTCTAATCAAACCAATCCAGCTTGAACCAATCCTTGTTTTCCGATCTCTTACTTTCGCACCGGAAGAGAATACTTTTCCAAAAATATTTAATTGTAAAATAAATATTTGAAACGTGAAAAAAAATTTAATTGTAAAATAAAGCGTACATAATTATTGCAAAAAGATTTGATTCTGATTTTTTTTTAATTATATATCGAATATCTTATTTTTTCATATCATTAATTTTAGAAGAAACTAATATAGAGTATCATTTTTCTCGCTCTCTTAGGATTATGAAATATTAATTATTATGAAATATTAAAATGATTATCTTACAAAAGTATGTTTCAATCATTGAATCGTTAAAATAAAAAAAAAAAAAACATTTTATGTGCAACGACTCGATAAAATATCTCCCTGTCTCTTTTATCAGGCTTGAAATGGACATAAATGTAAATATTAATAGGATAATATTATATATGTGCAACAGTATATTTCCAAGAAAAAATTTCTTACAATCGTTTTGCTTGGAAACAAGTTTCCGTTCGTATTTGCATGCTTTTCTCTCTTTGCTCAAATACTTTAATCATTGTAAAACAGCAGTTTTTCACTGTACTTTGGCATTTTGGTATTCCTCTTACGCATTTGATTCGCGTCAGCGAAAGGAATTTACACGAGAGGCACTTTCCAAATGCAGTTATGCTGTTTTTAATTAGAATCTCATAATTGGTTGGTTAATGAACGTTAAGAAGAAACAAGGTTTATTCATCTATGTAAAAATCTACGCAATCAAGTAAGATCAGAATCAAGTATCTCATCGCAATAATTATATGCTTTGTTCTACAATCAAATATTTTTGGAAAAATATTTTCCTCTCTCTCTTCATTAATATAGAATCTGATTGAGCTTCTTGTTTTTGAACAAAGCTATACATATACTTAATACAAAACGAAAGAAATGTTAAAAGACTAATCACGTCTTTTACGTGAATCGCGAGAAAAATCTAAAGCTGGAAAAAAGGAAAAAAAATCTGTCTGGAATTGCAGTTGAATTTACAAAGAGCCTAGCAATTTCCCGTCCGCGAGAGAGAATCGTGTTCGGCATACAGAATTTTTCAAGTATTTACTTTGTACCCGGTATATGAGTCTCGGCGATTACGAACGCGATTCGTTTCGTCTACGTCTATTTCCGTCACTTCGCCTCGCGTATCGATTCCCTTCTAGACATCTGTGATTATCGAGAGAAATTACCAATCTAGATGTCTAGATTATATCATCGCATGGTTCTTTTAACAAGCTCCTATCTAATTATAATAATTTTTTTATTACATAAATTTAATCCAAATAATACTTTCTCGTTACGCCATCCATCAAGAAATTTTTCTACGCGATTAAATTTCAAAGAAAACGCTGGAGAGAATATTTCCTTCAGTTAGGGATGTGTCTTCAAAATAAAATGACTTTCCGAGTGTGTTAATATATTTAAAAAATATAACATTCTTATCTTTCATCCGTTAACACCTTGAATCTAATTTTTCTGATAATGTTTCGTTGAAAGGATTTTGTCCAAGGTCAAATTATGCAAGCTTTGATTTTAACTATAAATAGTATAGCGATCACGCGGTTGGATTGCTTTTAACTTATTTTGCACTACAAAATTATCTAAACATAGCGGAAACGTAATGATTAATATTATTGTATTATATCGTCTTTATTAAAAAAAAAAACTTTAATGCAATTTACATTCAATTTTTTTATATTAATACGCATTGAATGCCGCGAAATATTATATTGCTATTATATATTTTATTCAAAATGGATAAACACGCGTAAATAAATGTTTATAACTAGGATATTCGAATGCGGGATTATGTGCGTTCCTTTTCACAATGTCGTCTGTGATCACCGGACGAGAAAGGGTGAGCGCCTCGTTGAGCGCAAGGCCGTTACAGATTGCTACCGCAATTTTTCCGTTTGAGAATATTATTTTTCCCATATATCTAACCAAGCGGTATTCGCATTTTTATCGCGCAAAACCAGGTGACAAGCGAATATCTTATTCATGCGCTTCAATGATATCATATTATCATAGATTATGACGCATTGTTTGCGCACAACGTAAGTGATTATTTTAAAATTTTCAAAAGAATTCAGTGAATCAAATTACACGAAAGTGAAGAACAACAATTAGGCCCGTACCAGACTTCAGTTTGAATTCGCAGATTAAAATCCATGTTGATATCGCGTGGCTCAAAACAGAAGTTTTGAGCCACGCGAAAGGAAGATCGCAATTGATTCTAACATCGCGCGAAAGTTTAGAATCGCGTGCTTGCATTCCGCAGTGAAGTAAGAAATAAAAAATTAGCGCTATCAATTAAAATCGTGAATATGAAAAATTTCTTTTTTTTATAATATACATTACATATACATATATACATACATTAAAAACGACAGTTATTATATAATAATATTTAATAATAGAATCTGCAAATATTTGAATAATATAAATATCGATTACAAAAATTAATTAAATTTTTTTAGAAGCGCGGCAATGAAAAAGATTTTAATGTCGGACAAGCAAGCGGTGACTTCAATGATGGATTCATAGGTCACCGCTTATCTGTCTGCCAAGCATTTAAATTTCTTTCGTCGCCGCGCCTGTCAAACAAACTCAAACATTCGATTTTAAACTCTTTCATTTGGTATTAAAATATGTTGCTTAAAATTTGCTTTAAATATTAAGAATCCAGTTTATTTTATATCTTACAAATTATCTTTTACGCTTCATTTATATTTTACGACCAGAAGTATATATACCAATTCCTTAAATAACGCAGTAGGTACGCCTATTATACAGCACATAAATACGCATACTTTTATTGTATTTTTTTACTTCTTACAAGATTTTATGTTCTACTTTTATTGCCAGAGATAAGAGAAATAATTTCACTATTTTAAATGCATTTTATTATAAATGCAGTGTGTAATCATCTTCTAATAGATTATGACTAGCCAATTTTAACACGTGATAATCTCAGATATGCACGTTGTAATTGTACATTACCGTAGGAAATGAAATGCTGAAATTGAATTCAACCTCATTACAATCATTTGCAATTTCTCTTAATCATTACTAATGAAGCATTTTCTTATATATTATTTAGGAAATTAAAATCTAATTTCACCAAAATGCTCGGTTTTCACGATTAAATATTCTCATTAAAAATAGTATATATATACCTATATGTATGTTTTTAAATTAATAAAATTTTTTTTCTTCAAAAACAAAGAACTTATTTTTTGAACTAGACAACATTAGTTGAAAACCACTGCATCGGAGAACGGAACATGACAATTTGTTGCTCTCCATCTAATCTAATTATTCTCTCGTTAACAATGTTTGCTCTATCTGGCATATGATATCTCTTTGTCCGGTTTATGGATTAATCTGTGATCTTCCGTGGCAATTAGCGGTATCCTTCCGTAACAGCGGTATTACGATCCGGGCGATTACATTTACGAGATGCGACGAATACCTCGGATAACGACCGCGGACAAAAAAGGTAAGTCTCGTCGGATCTTAATTATAAATATCCAGCACACTAGGATATAACCTTGCAATGCCGAAGTTGCAGGTAATCGTCAGCGAAAAGCTTTTCTCAAAAGTAAGAATACGTGAAAACTTTGCAAAATATAATAGATAAGGAGAGAAATGCTGTATCGTGCTGAATAGACTAGATTATTTTGTGCCTTGGCGTTGTTATATTTTAATTTACCTCATTTAACCGGAATTTGACGCGTGGCTGAGCATCAACAGATTTTGTTATGTGCAAAATTTTAATAAAATTTAATAGGACGTTGATTAAAGCTGACGAGTATATTCGCTTTAATAACGCTTCCTAATTTCGTAATACTCTTACTTTCATCGGTTGCGTATCCGGAATATAATGAAATCCATCATATTATAAATAATTAAAAATTTCATTTTTTATAAAATGATAAAATTAATAGAGAGTTGCAGTCATATGTGTACATATAATATTTAAAAAATTATATTTTTCAATAATACTTTATAATTAAATTAAAATAAGAAACGGGGAGATTTTCATGTTTGTGGCAATTGTCGTTTACCAGATTAGCCTGAATAACTACGTCTCGCTTGTACAGACAGGTACACGAACAAACGAATCGTGTGGGTGTACGTATTGTCTTGAGAGGAATGTAGAAAGTAAAGTATCTTGGCTAACACACAGCCCCACGATAGAAGCAAGAGTATAGGTTGCCTGCCAGTGAGGATGTGCCTCAGAGAGTCTCAGCCCTATCATCATCATTATTGTCATCGTCATCAACGTTCTGCTGCCGGATGCTTTCGTGTTACAGAAAGGTCATTGCGGATGCCTGAAATTATTACGCAGAGAAACTAGAGATTTCGCGACAACACGAGATTTATTAAGACAAATGTCGGATTAAAATTTTGGAAGTTTTACATGTTATTGTTACGACGGTTTTTCTTTATTAATACTAATTGGCAAAATATGTGTTTGGTAAATTTAATGAATTATATTATCTTTTTGTTTTATTAATTTAAATATACACACAACCAAACTCGAAATCTGTGTGTCGTAAAAAGTTTCATCTACACTTTTAATTATCGTTTGAATAACTGTAGCTGATCCTCAGTGTGTAAGAAAAGCATTTGAATGCGACAAGAAAGAAGGATCGATGAAAGGTTTACTAACGTACAATAAACCTTTGACATTTTGAGGATTCCAGACACCGCAGTTGCATAACGTGCGCATCCGCGCATATACATGCACACACACATATAATGTCGCTTTATCTCCTCAAAGAGAATGTAATCGATGCGTCTGTTGGCATACTTCTTCGATTCGGCCCGCTTCGGATATTCGCTTTCGGAACAAGAAGGAGAACAGTCTCCTTAAAGACTTCGCTACAATGGAAGTGGACCATCGACCGTCTCGTTTGCGAGCACCGTGACCGGTTACACTTATAATTAAGCATACAATGGCTTATAACACTATCCGTTCGTCGAATGACGGCTGGTTCATCTCAGTTCGATCGATATGCGTAATAAACACGTTCACACGGGAATCTTACATTTGCTGAATTACATGCGCGAATAATCGGTGATGCGACGCTGGCGCACAAAGATGCTTCGTGCCCTCGCGATCTCGATAAAAGACACGTCACTTTCACCCCACATCGCAAATGAGGATTTTATATAAGCTATATAGCTGGTTAACCTGCTAGTTTAAATGTCTTCAATGTTAATATAGGCAAATATTAAACGATTGCATAGAAAAAATAATATTGATATTGAATATATAATATTAACAATTTTTTAAAATAATTTTCAAGATAAAACAATGTATTTTTTTCTCAATATTTTGTTTCTCAAAATAAAAGTCAGTTTTATATCATTTCAATCAAATATAAAAAAATAATATCGGACTTTTTAAGTTTTAGAATAATATTTTATACATTGTCCAATTTTCTCTACATTTTTCTTGTAAATTAAAAATTGTAAACATTTTATTAAAAATATACTTTTATAAAAAAAAAATTGTGTTATTTTATGACATAATATACTATTTAATTATTAAAAGACCAATTTTCTGATTAATATAGAGAAGTATCAAATGACGCTACAGCTGACTGATACAAGTTTTGCGAGATAAAATGCAAGAAAAATTTGTTTCGAATATCTAAGACGGTCTCTTCTTACCAGCCTAAGGACATCGGTAACATTCAACCGTTTCCGAAGGTCCTACAGACAACGAAGTATGTAGGGAAAACAAGGAGAACTGGTCTTTAGTGAGCGCGCGATATTAAAACATACAATCAGCTTGATCGCAACTCGCAGTAATAATTCTGATCCAATCTTTGCAACTGTTTTCATTAAGTAAGAAACAGTTCTTGATCGGCTATCAATGCAAATTTCTAAGGATCAAATGTTATTATAGTTTGCAAATAGATTATTTTTATTAATGTTTTTTTAAAATTTATTTTTATTAATGTTTTTCATTAATTTTTATGAATATTTAATTAAACGATTAAGAGAGTGTGTCACATAGACGTAAATCACGATCTAAGAAATATAATAACGGATTGCTAAAGCATTTTAAAAATAGACGCAGGAAAAGGTGGATACCTTCCTGTCGTGCTGTCCTGTTGTCGTGATTCTTATGGTCATTTTCCACCGTAATCCCTTTAGTCCATAAATGCTAATACAGAGGTTGTCTTGGGTAATGCAATATGTTCAAATGGAGTTTAGACATTACCTTGCATAACGTATTACATATTTCCATAGTGAAAATTATATGTTAAAAGAAAAGTTTTCAATTTCAAATTTTATTTTCCTAACAAATTAATTTTCTTGACATATTTTATATACATATATATACAGTATGTTTAATATACTTTTTATCATTATATAACATCATATATGTAATAGGACAGATTATCTAACACATCACTCAATAAGTCTCCGGTCTAACTAAGAAAAACAAATTTTTTTTTAGAAATCACGTAGGTCTGTCAACAATGTTGCCATAATGTGTCAGACCGGGGACTTATTGAGTGATGTGTTATATGTCAAGTTATACGGTATTGTTTCGTGGCGTAATTTGAGTTTAACCGAATAGCAAGTATGCATAGATAATGCTGAAAAGAGAGAAAGTTACGCAAGATTCGATCGCGATTGCGATCAAGGTGAAAGTCTTTGAGCTTGGTAGAGCGAATCGTATCAGAGAGTCTCGTAAATTACAGGCAATGTCGCGTTGAAGAATGTCCTTTAACGACGAGGAATCTTTCTTCGGTTCGAGGATATCGCGTGCTTCTCGGTACGTTTCTCGTCCCTTTTCATGGAAAGGTCCAGCAGCGATACTCGTTCCTAGTCATTTGCTCGCCACGATGTATAGATATTTATGAGGCGAATCCCCGAGACTTTTAATATAATTATCTCGCTTTTATATCCAGCGAGCGCAATCGCGAGTCGCAAATACATGCCTTTCGAGCGGATTAATTCTAGCATATCACGCAGAATCACGTGAGCTGAAATTCTCATCTTAGCGATCTGACGGAGAATATCGCATATGAAGAATATTATCTTTTATATAAAATAAATGCGACTGTCTAACGAACTTCATTTTGAGATATCTTTTATTTTAAATCCTCTCTAGGTATTCTAGTATAAGATCGTTTTAATATCGTAAAATTATTAAGCATTTATAATTAATTTATAATAATACATATACAAGATAAAATTTATGGTACAACCTCAGGAAAAATATAATTTTTATGTAAAAATAAATCAAAAATGTTGTATAAAAACATTTGTATAAAATTTGTATAAAAACATTTTTTATACAATATTTTATTCTTGAGACAAAAATATTTTAAAATTATCCTTTTACATCTTTAAATCATTTTTACGCGAGGAATCACGTTCTTCTCGATATCACAAATTACAAATTGCTATAATATTTTATATAACATTCTCTACAAATTTTTAATACGTTAAATCACAGGTTAAATTGGTTTGTTATAGCCTCTTTATCTAATTATAAGTTCTCCCTTGATAAAAACCAAAGATACGGAATTTTAGCGAACTGTTATGACTGCAGTTTTTTTCGCGAACGTAATACGCTTTCACTAAAATGTGCAAGATACCTCGAATTCTTTTGTAACAAAACCTACGCATAGTAACAACGCGAGAAAAAGATAATGTAACAAAGTATACATTAAGTTAAATTATGTATTGACAGAGAGAAAAAGAGGATTTATGATTCATTAATTGATCATTTTCAAGATAATTGCACGTTTGAGATAAAAGGAAACAATTGTGAAGAGTCTCATTTCGCGTGAAGATTATTACTGTATTAAAAATTAATGCGCTAGCATTATCTGGCACATCCATTATAAATCAGTATTAAGAGCTATTCATATATACAAGTAACATAATATAAAAAATTGTCTGTTAATTGCTATTAGCTTAGTTTCCTCTCTAATAAATACATAAAAATAAAGAATAAAATATAAGATAAAGAAAATAAAAAATCTGCTATAATCGTACTACTATTTATTGTTCATTCGAAAATCATCGTTCATAAAAAAATGACGCGAAAAAAAATCCTGATCTATCTATAATATATTAAAAAAGAGGGAATATTCGAAAGCATTTCTTGTGATTTTTCAAGTTGAAAACATTAATGCTACTGTCCCCCCCCTCCCTCCGCATAGATTATGTCACGCAGGAAAGATTGTAGGAACAAAATCGAGTCGGGTAAAGACCGAGCTCCTTCCTCGAGAGGACTTTCCGCGTTAGCTCCGGGGTGAATCAGTCCTTTATGCCGAGCTCTCTCAGGGTCAACCACTTTCGGTGCAGTATATACCACGGACGGTTTATATGTACACTCGCAAACACACGCTCGTTCGTCCCAAGTGTGCCTATAGGGTGTCTTGAAAATCGCCGCGTACAGCTAAGAGTCAAGTACTTCTCTAGCTAGCTGGATATCGGACTGACTCACCGCGCTGCGCTGTAACTTCCTCGAGAGTCGCATCTTCTAGAAAGATAAGATTATATTCGTGCGGCCAGAAATTCATGTTACTGCCATACGAGTGGATGCATAAAACGAATCTATGAAGAATCTTGGAAATTGCGTTGCTACGCGAGGAGAATACGTTTAAGTAACAATTTTTTTTTTTTTTTTATTAAAATACAGCAAATAAGCGACTTGAGATCTTTCCTCAGGCCAATCAACAACAATTAAGAAATTGATTAAAAAACATGAGGTAGATTGACGAGAAGAAATGATAAAAAAAGGTTTATACTGTTTGAAAAGAATCTCATATTACTCGATGTCCTTGCTTATTCTTCTCATCATTAATCCACATCTACTTTTTGTAAACAAATTAGACTTATGCGTTGTATTATATAACGATATGATGCATCCAATCGTCTGATCCTATACATAATAATGTAATAACAGAAAAAGATTTCGCGTGCGCATTGAGCAGCGTAAAAAGAAACGAGAAGAGAATTGCTGCTTTAAAGGCTCATTAGAGCTAGCACGAGATTTATTTGTCTCTTAAACGTTCGAGGAGATTCATTTGAAGTGGTTGTTTCGAGAGGAACGACGTTGCTTTCCATAGTCGGTCCTATGGCGGGGTTAAAAGGGACTAAGCCTTATTGTTTCTTTTCTCCTGACGGCAGATCCCGTCAGTTTATTGGCTCGACGCTGTTCAAAGTCAAAAAAATAATCCAAATAGACTATACGCGAGCAAGAGATTGAGGGATTGAGGATGATGGGAGATTCGCAGAAAACGCACAAGGAACAAGAAGAAGAGGGAGAGAGACAAGCGTGGCGTATAGCGAATTCATCTTTGCCAACGGCGGAGGATGTTTCTCACGAAATTTCTCATCGCGATTCATCGCTGATTCATTTACTCATGACATCTCGAAACTCAGCCGAGACAATTCAGCGATGCGATCAAACCGCAAACATCTTCCTTCTTTTTCAACGGTCTCGCGCCGCGATTGAGTCAGCGTTAAAATGTAATTGATTTTTGCATTCGGCGAACAGGTTCGATAAATCGTTCTTCGAGGATATCGGTAGGACAAGCCGGCAAAAGTCTCGCCGGCAAGTCTCTCTCTCTCTATCTATCTCTATCTCATACGCGCAACACAAATTCTCACATCTTCCTCCCTCGTCTCGTGCGAAAAAAATACAAGTCTGTTTTTCTACGGCTGACGTCAGTAACGCGAATCCACTGAATTAACGTGACTGATCTCGCTTGTCAAAATTTCTTCTAGATATTCTGTAACTTCTTTTGCCAATATTGATCAAAATACAAATTATTGAATGAAAAGTCAAATTAATTTTATATATTGGACAAAGAGAGAAATTAATACTTAAAAAAAATTTATTGTGCATTTTATAATATTCCTATATATATTCTGCTATATAATTTAGAGAATTCATTTTTTTTTGAAAATATAAATTGGCAAAATAATCGACTGCGATAACCAATAATAATGTGATTTGATTACAGAAACGAGACGCATGACAGACGATATCAGGCAAGCGTTATTAGGTAAGAGCTCAGTAGCTTTTGGCGACACGATCGAGAGATGTCGGATGCCGCCGGCACGGACAATCCGGCGTTCGCCAGCGAGGACGAATGCGGTCCCAAGACGGAGAACGGCGGGCAGCAGCAAGTGACCTTGGATCAGGATCGCAAATCCTCCTCGGTGGATTGCGCGCCGGTAGAAAATGGCCAGCGATCCTTCATCTCTCAGCACTACGTTGAGCCCGTCAAAGCGATCTCGGAGCCGTGTTATAAAACGGAGACGAGGATCGAGTTGCCGGACGAGAACACGGAGAAGAGCGTACCGGAGCCAAAGCTCAATGGCATCCACGGAAATGGGAATAACAACGACGCTAGTTTTCTCAACAACAGCACTACGAGCGTGCAGATCAACGGTAAGTTTAAACGTCACCCTGATAAGCTTCTACTACATTAACATTGAGACATAAACGAGCCATACAAGCGAGTATTTATGAGCTTGAAATATTACGAGCAAGGGCATAAGAAAAGATTACAAATGGCTACATATTTCTAAAAAAGATAATTATGTATACTATAAATAGAGAAGAGATAGCTTTGGAAGAAGAACTTATCGATTCTCTTTAAATTATTATTATTTTACCCTCTAGAATATAATTTCAGCAAATAAAACTTTTGTTTTGATTATCATCATTGACATACCGGTTTGTTGAGAATAAGTTTTTCGAAGCGGGAAAAACCTCAGGAAGTATCGCACAGAAATGTTTTTCATTGTGGAATTCATTGACGCGCATTAATGTAACTCTGATATCACATCTCGATTTTTTTCTCGATCTCATGACGTGCAATTTTTCATACTGTATTTTTATATCGGCAATAATAACAATGTTTCATAACTACAGATCTTATTTAAATTTAATCGAATTATTAATCATTTCTTTTTTCATATTAATTATTTTTTTTATTTAACGTGTGAATTTTTTTATATTTTATGCGAGTTTGTCTTCCTCTCGTTACACCATTCGAGAAGCAGGAAATATTTGATCTTGTTTAGCCTCATTAGTATTTTACGGAATGCAGTTTCTCTGCTCTTTCGCTGCGCGACCGGAAAATGCAAACCGGTTGCAACCTATGTACGGATCCTATCTCGATAGTAAACGATTTCCCGTTTTCTTCAGAATCTGGAAAGAAGGAACAGATTGAGGCCGTAAACCTGGAACTGGTCTCGATGAGGCCATACACGGGTAACAATATCCAAACGAAAGGTCAGGAAGCATGCGAGGTACCAGCTGATCCTTACGAGGAGTACTTTGTGCCGGTTAACGAGCATCGAAAGTACATCAGGTAACGAGTTGTTTGTTGAAGAAAACGAGTCTCTGCGCTTACGCATTTTTGTTTTTCCTTCTCTGTCTCCGTCTCTTAACTCTTATTAACCGTTTTTTGTGACTATCGTTTACCAGCCCGGCGTGCGTAAATTCTCTCGAATATTAAAAACAAAAAACATGATAACAATGAGAGAAAGAAAAAGAGAACATACAGCTTACTATCTTCATCCTCCAAGTACATATATTAGGTTAATAATTATTATCATGATTGTTTCTCTTTCTAAACAAATGCGATAAATCTTTTCGCTATTGTTATAAAATATTTCGAATTAAAAATTAAATAAAATTAAATAAAAAATATTTTACGTAAAAATATGATATATAAACTGCAAGACGGAACTTTGCGCACTTATATAAAGATATTAAAACACATCTTATAAAAAATAATAACAATGTGCAAATACGTCTCAATTATCTATCTTAGCACAAACTGCGAGGCTTTATTATATAGCAAACGTTTGGGATGTAGATATATTTCTTAGAGAAGCATATTACCGCATGTATCTGTTCCAAGAGCTGACAATGAAAGAATCGTCAGGCAAAAGAAATTCTTAGCATCGTTTTTAGCTCTAGCAGATAGCACAGTATAGTTTGGCCGCTACGGATTGAAAAGTCTCAATATTAGAGAGTTAGACGATACTTTTCTGTTGTCACGGTACTTGGCAGAGGTCCCGAGGCCGAGGTTGAAACGACTGTGGCTGGAGTGCGTTTTGATTTGGGCCCGGGTGTCGGCCGCGAGGGACTCAGCCTGAGAGACCCTGCCGCCGGACTGGTCGACTATTCCCACTGGCTGACAGCCCTCAGGTACTTGACGGTTACTTTCGAGGATGATGAAAAAAAAAGCTGGGAAAAACTCTTAGAGGAACATATTTAGGTGTTTCTTATGGGCACGCGGTCGCGCATTAACACGCTTACGCTACCGCTCCTCTCTGTCGAATTGAATATGTATGTTTCCTCATAAAGACTATACGTCTGAGAATTCATAGGAAATGAAAAAGTCAAATGAAATCAAAAGGTGAAACGATTTCGATCGCTGAATGTAAGAATCAGCGTCGATTAACCATTGAGGCTCTTAATCTCAATGTAGTATCACGATAGACTAAATCTCGTATTGTTTTATCATTATTTTCCATAATCAAATATTGAAATGAGAAAATGCGCGACAAACTACACGTTACATACAGAACATTATTGAGAAATTGAGAGGCACTCGTGAAGGAAACTAAACTGAGGTGTGATGTATCGAGGAAGCTTTTAATCTTGGCTGGTCACTGACGAAGGTTGCTAAGCATCGCGCTGTACAAAATATGCTTTCTGGGTTTAGAACAAGGAAAATATTTAAATGCGCGCGATGGATTCATCGTAATTCTACGTGGCATCGAAATTGTGTTTCAGAGGCGAAAAGCTTTACGTCACGAAGGACAAAAGGTCCAGAAACTCGTACTGGAAACAATTACTCTGCGGATTCACAATATTGGTCGTGGTGATTGCTATGATTATCATTATTTTGGCCGCAAGTAAGATCTCCTGTCATTATTTTATTTGTATAAATTTCATTTTTAGAAAAATTTATTAAAAATTTTTAATTTATATCTTTATAATATATATAATATCTTTAGTTTATATATAAGATCTTTAGTTTAAATAAATTAATGAAAGATAATGTATATATATATATATATAATTTTTTTTACATAAAATATATTAAATTTGTTTGCTCTTAATTTTAGCTGGTGTGATCTTCGCACAAGAGCCTACGGAACCATTGGAAAATGTGAAAGATCCACCGTTAAGTACACCATTTTTAACCTCGACTTTCCCACCGTGGCCTACAACTGACGAAACGCTGTTTCAAATTATACCGGATGCTTTAAATGGAATCCTGCAACTGGACAATTTCAATTGGAGCAACGATTTTAGCGATACCAAGTCACGAGTATATCGTGAAGTAACTGCTGAGATAGAAGAGCATTTAGAAAATATTCTTCAACGAGAAAACAAGAAGCCTATAATCAAAGTATATAATATTAATAATGAAGGTGAAATAAAATTCAGAATAAATCATCCACCTATGGATAATCCAAAGGAGAATGAGGAATATATCAAAAAGACATTACAAAAAAACAATAATATGATTGGACGGTATCATTTGAACAGACTTCAAGTAGAAAATCTTATTGATCAGTGTGAGCACGGCAATCTCCAGTGCGCCGAAAGTTGTAAATACGATTATTCTATGAGTATATTTATGTGTACCTGCAGTCCAGAAAAGATACTGGATCAGGATGGTAAAACTTGTGTGGATAACGACTTGAGTAACGTCGAAATGGACGATGTAATGCCACAATCTAGCACGGAATCAATTCATGATTTTGTTCAAGGTAGAAGTAGAGATCCAAACACGGCACAATTCGAAATCAGGCATTCCAATATGTGGGAAAATTCGGATCCCAAAACAAGACCAACAGAAATATCTACATCGGAATCTAAAATGGAAGTCGATCATCCACAACTTGAGGAAAAATCGACAATAATACATCCGTTCGAATCTACATCGACAACAAAACAAAATTTTGAGAATCACGAACATTTGCATCATTCAATGGAAACCATTTTTGAAGAACCTGCTGCTGAACCAGAGCCTACAGCTGAACCAGAGCCTATAACTGAACCAGAGCCTACAGCTGAACCAGAGCCTACAGCTGAACCAGAGCCTACAGCTGAACTAGAGCCTACAATTAAA
>JBCAUJ010000123.1:3260208-3286905 GCA_038406275.1 Cataglyphis albicans | reverse complement strand
AGCATCGATGATAGAGGATAAAACAGTAGAGTCATTTTTCCAAACTACAATGCAACCCGTAGATAATAAAACGTCAGAATCTGTTAAAGATACTACTGTTATTACTGAAAAGAAAGTAGAAAATCTTGGAGATTCCGTGATAGAAAGTGGTACAACCAGTTTAGAAAAACCAGAAGAAAATGCTGTAGAAGATCAATATAACGACATTACGGATGAAAGTTTGTCAAAGGGCTATCGACACGGTAATGCCGGTCACAAAGATATTCCGATTAAAGTTGTGGAGGAATCCAAGAAAACGATTTTGAATGATATTGATCCTATAATTTCTTACAATCGCGTGCCTTTGTCAACAACCCCATCCGATATCGTGAAGGAAAGAAATGAAACGAACATGGATGTAACACAAAGTTTAAATACAACAGTTAAAGGTGTTTTGGAAAAACAGATGGAAGATGCCAGATTGACCACTCAAGAACCTGTGTTACCTATGGAAATCCAACAGGAAATGTCGACAACAATAGCGACCGATAAAATTGAGATTACCACTATGATCGATAGCGATAAACGAGAAGAAAATAAAAAGGAACAACTGAAAATTGATCGTCAATCCGATGAAAGAGAAGCTGATAAAATAGCGCAGATTACAACGATTCAATCCACGATAGAGACAAAGACCACAGCTCAAGTGCCGATCCTGCCCGAGGAACTGCGAACGACAGAGAATGACATATTAACGACAACATCAATGGTGCCGAGTGAAGAGAAGGAAATGATGAATCAAAAAGCTATTGACAAAACAAAGCCGCAAATTTTCACAGAGAATATCATGAATAAAACGACAAAAAACATAACTGACGAGAAAGAAAACGTTGCCAGCGTCGAAATGAACAGTACATCGTCGGAAAGAAGCATGACAGCAATGATGTACGAGAATAATATGAATGGAGAATCTGGTCGGGAAATTGGATCTGATAAAAATATTAATGATTCGGATAGAACTATCGAGACCTCGACGGAAAGCGCAAAGATTGAGACTACTCTTATGATGTCTGCGACGGAAAAGAATGTCTTAAATGGCGTAGAAAGAACTTCGTCCAACGATGTCACCACTACAGAAGACATCAGACCGGTCACGGAAATGTTGGATGACACGCAGCCTGAAACAGAGTCGTACAGAATATTCATCACAACACCGAGACCGATATTGATCGAGCCGGAACTCTCTGAAGAGGCACTCCGAGTGATACCGTTGGAGAAAAATCAAGAAAGTAAGAAAAAAACAGCTGACAAAAAGGGATTCGACAAGTACAAGTATAAAAAAGAGAAAGATCTTAGCTTGGAAGAGCACAATGAGAATAATGCATTGACGGAAAAATCAAGTTCAACGATTTTTTCTCAAACGGAACCGTCGAAGATAATTATCAAAAATTATGAGGAATCGAACGATAGTGTAGTGAGCTCTGACTTGAATCCAAGTATATCCCGATTTAATTTATTTGATAGAGAAGGTAACGTTTTGCCGATATTATCGAAGAATATGGAAAACATCGACGAAAGCAGCAGCATCGAAAATAAAGGAGTAATCATGGAAACAAAACCTAAGAATTATCCCAGCTTCATACCCGTATCGGAAGAGATAATAGAGCCGGTACCAGTCACAGAACCGTACATAGTCAAAACACGAAATTATATTCCTACGATCGTATCGAGTACTTTCGAAGCAGAAGAGAGTACGGTTGTGAACGAGACGGCAATCGAAGGTCATACGAATGACCCAGAAATAGCTCTCTCTCATATCCACGTGAGAGCAAACGAAACGACTGAACAACCTGTCACTTTTCTCTCCGATCAATCATTCGGCGATGCCGAGGAAATAGATCGCGTTACGAAACAACTGTCCATGATCCGATTGACCATTGGTCCGACCACGCCAATGGACATGGATGTCGAAAGCGCAACTACCGTTGTCAGTTTCTCGGGATTTGCACCTAATGCAATCCTCTCGAAATGTATCACCGGTCAATTTCAATGTGCCAACGGCACGTCCAGAGACAGCGCATACTGCATTCCATTATCCGCTAAATGCGACTCCAAGAATGATTGTTCCGATGGCTCGGACGAATTAAATTGCGAAGATTGCTCAGGTAACTTCCGCTGCGCCAGCGGACAGTGCCTGAAGAGGCACTTTGCATGCAACAAGATCGTGGATTGCGACGATGGCAGCGACGAGCGCGATTGTGAGAATTGGAAGTGTCAATCTGACGAATTCACATGTCCAAGCGGTGAGTGATGCGTGGAGATCGAATTATACAGAATATTCCAAAATCAGTGAATGTTATTTTATTAGCAGATTCTTCAATCAATTTCCTGATTTTTCATAAAAATAATTTCGAGGCGTCAATAATTTTAAAGTTATAAATAAATGAAAAAAAAGACTTTTCATAAACTAAATTTTGTCGAATCAAAAGATTAATAAAACTACATTTTTCAATTAATTTCTCAAATAGAATTTACTTTAATAATTTAGTTTGAGTTTTAATTAAAAAAGATATGTAATAAAAAAAATTAAAAACTTGCCGACTTGTCGTCATTTCCGCTAAGAAAAAATCAACTGCAAATTTTTCCAGCATAAAATTTGCTATTAAAAGAAGCATTCATTAATTTTGAAGTATTCTATAAAATAATATGCAATAAATAATAAATTAATAATCTTAAGCTGTGTGACATAAGAACGATTAAAATATTAAATATGATAAACTAATTATTATTAAAAAAAAATCTGAATATAATTATAAAATTCAATTTTATAGGGAGATGCATTCCGGCATCATGGCAATGCAACGGACGACCCGATTGTGAAGATTATCGGGATGAATACAATTGCAGCGAAAGTTGTAAAGATAATCAGTATTTATGTCCAACGGAGAAGTGGTGCATTCCACAAACGTGGCGTTGCAACGGAATTGCCGAATGCGTAAACGAAGAAGACGAAAAGCAGTGCGATTGCGGTCTAGAACAATTCAAATGTCAAACCGGTGGATGCATTTCCTCGATCCAAAAATGCGACGGCGTTAAAAATTGTCCTGATTATTCAGACGAATGGAATTGTCTAATTACCAATATCACTGCGGAAACGGATATCAATACCGAGAATAATATGGCAAGCGAACCAAGTGATAACGTGTCACTGTTGAAGATAAGGTATATTATATAATTGCATTAAATAGATATAATAAATATAATATTTGTTTGCTTTTTTCTAAATTCTATGTTCTCATTAATTTTGCCGCAAATTAACAGGATACTTAATTATAAAAAATTATAAATTGTGCTCAAATATATATGACTATAATTTTTTCAAATAAAAACAAAGGCTTGATTTATGTCAAAATTAATTAATAAATATTCATATTTAATTTTTGGATAATCGAAGATTCCACAAACTGCAGAGTAGAATAGATTCACTAGTCTTGGATCTTATAAATTGCTTTATAGTAAACTATATTAACGTTATCGTACATTTATGTAGACAATATGACAACGAATATCGACTAGTCTGTTCGGATGGATGGAGCGAAGAATTTAGCGATTCCTATTGTCGGACTTTGGGCTTCGCTGGAGCCGAGACGACTAAGAATGTTCGACTATCTGCGGAAAAAGATCGAAGCGAAAAAATTCTAAGACTGAAAACGAATCCAAATCACCGTCTGCCACTAGTCACGAATCTAGAGCAAGTAGAATTTTGCGTGTCGGATAAAGTCGTGCAAGTGTCGTGCCAAGAATTTTCGTGCGGTCTGCACGATACTGAAGGATCGACCGCGAGATTATCTGGTGGCACGCCAGCTAACGATGGACAATGGTCCAGCGTGGCTCTGTTGAAGGAGCTAAAACATGGGACCGCTTGTACAGCCAGCATAATCGGTCCCATGCACGCTCTGGCCAGTTATTCTTGTATTTACAGGTAATTAAATGTATAAATAAATATGCGATACACGCGACGTCATTGGACGATGAGATAAATCGCACCGTAATTAAGAACTGATAAAAAAAATATTTAATATTTATGTATAATCTTATATAATTTAAATTTTTGCTTTAATTTATATATATTTATAATTTATATATATATATATATAATATTAAATATCACTTTTTTAGTATAAAATGTACGCGCGATATATTGTTTTAATATTATTACATAATCCAATAATTTTTTTGAATTCACATAGATACAAGGATGACAATAAATGGCAACTTTTCGCCGGTGGAGATATGCTGAAAGGGCAATCCGTGAAAAATATCGTGCCCTATCCTCAAGTAAAATATAATCAGTTCCTGTACAATAATGATATCGCCCTGATCGAATTAGAGGAACCGTTAGTATTTTCCAGAAACATTAGCGCCGTATGTCTTCCCAGACAGCCTATCCAGGTACGCATTCGCGCGATTAAATTCTCTGATATGTATAATTCTTTAATTTAATTAAACATATTTATGTTTGATAATTTTTCATAATTGAGCAGAGACAGATTTGCGTAACAGCAGGATGGGGATTTTCTATGAACGGGGAAATAGATTTACAACAATATCTCAAATTCTTGTCTCTTCCAACATATGATTCCGATAAATGTAATGCCACGAGTCATTCAGGATTTATCACGGAACACAATATATGTGCAAGATTGACTGATACGGATAAAGGCCCTTGTTATGTAAGTTTAACATTAAAAAACAACGATTTTATAATTATCATTTAGAAAATATTTGAGAGAGAAAAATAATGAAAATATACTAAAACAAAATATCAAATCTCTACAAAAATCACGAATATACTCTTCTCAATTAAACAACTGTATCCAAATAAATAATATAACTTGAAATTTATAAAATACAATTTTACATAAATCGCAAATATGCAAATATTCGTTATACAACAGTTATATTTCAAACATAAAAATTTGTTGAAAAATTGCAATTAACGCTAGCTAATTATTGACATATATCAATATGTGTACATATGTATATAATATACATTAATTAACGTGTGTATGTATTTATCATTGCATTATAATGAATTTTAATGAAATTGCCAATTAATTGGCATTAATGCAATACAATATGTGCTTCCAGAATGACGAAGGAGCGCCACTAATGTGTGCCAGTGAATCACAGGGTATATCAGAAAGATGGGAAATACAAGGTTTACTAAGTTATCATAGCAGATGTTCAAGGGATCATCCAGCAATTTTCTCGAGCTTAGAGCCAGCTCTCTCGTGGTTACGCGAATCCGTGCCAGCTTTGCAAACGCAAAGCTAAATAATTATTAGATTGATTTTTCGAGATATATGAGAAGCTGGTATTCATGATATTGTATACTAAATGAGAATGGCAATTTTAATAGGCAAGAAAAAATCGTCATAAAAAGATTGTACTATAGAACAAAAATTTGCGTTAAATTCTCTTTTTATATTGAAAAATCATACATATTCAATTTTTACACACATTTAATTAAATTCATATCCCTCTTTTTTATAATTTTTATGTTCCTACTTTTTTTGATAATTCTCTCTGAATTTCTCCCCTATAAAAATTTAACAAGAACAAAAATAAGCACTTAAATTTAACAATAGAACAAACAATAAGCACTTAAATTCTGTACATGATAACAAAACATATGTAAAGAAAATGAAGAATAACAAAATTATAAATTGATTTATAATTAAGGAAATATTATGTAAATATTGTATAAAGTAATTGTTTATTATGGATAATGTGGTATAAGAGTTTATTAGTGAAATGGGTCTCTTAAATTTACATTTTTTGTAAGTAAAATTCCTATCTGTTATTATATGTACATGAAATTCATTATTATCTAATGAAGCTAAAAATTTAAAATTTTTTGTTATATCCCGAATATTTCCAAAATGTACTTTTGTACATCAATTTAAAATAATTACTTAACACAAGAGACATCGACATACATATACGATACATGGCCGATTATACATGAATCAATAGTTTGTCTCAGAGATCCTAAATAAGGATTTCTGAAATGAACATAGATAGAATTAAGCAGTAGATAGGATAACTGTATATATAATATATAACTATTTTAATAAAATACATTGTTATAAAAATTAAACAGTATGTTCATATATGCATAGTCATTGCAAAATGCGTATTTTTATATTTCAAATAAAAATAATAAATAAAACATATTTTAAACAGATTATGTATCTAATATTTTCTTTTTCTATTTTAGATTGCTTCTATAAAATATTATTATAAATAATTTAAAACATTGATAAAACTGAATTTACACTATAACATAAAAACTAAACATACAATCGATTAGTTCTTTATAGCTAAACTGGTTGCACTAGCTCAGAATTTATCTCTTTCTCTCCACATTGGAAGGAGAAAAATAAACTTTGAATTAGTGTAGCAAATTCAACTATAAAAAACAGATCAAATATAAATTAATTATAAAAACTAAAATACGATATAAATTAACAATAAAGTAATTAATTGGGACAATTATTTCCTCAATCATCTGTTTGTTTCTTTGGTTTAGCTGCTATTTCAGCAGCCGTAACCGCAGCATCTAAAGTAATTAATGATTCTGATATACTACTTATGACTGCATTATATTTAGATAAAAGATCATGTATATGAGCACTCAGTTCTTTGGAATCTTCGTAAGTTTTCAGATATGACAATGATATTTTATTAAATGTGCTATTTAATTCAGGCACATTTTTTATACGTTCTGATTCTAATATAGGCATGAGCTCCTGCACTTTGGTTAATAGATTATCATTCTCTATAATTTCTGGCTCCATCGCTAGTAGCAATTGTGCTTTAGCACTTACAGGTATATCAAAATCTTCAGAAACAGGTTCCAGATAGCCATTTAATTCTGGTAGCCGTTTGATAATTGCATTTGGCTTTTCTCTGCCCGACAATGCTGAAGAGATTAACGAGTTGACATCAAAGAGACGTTCAATGATAGTGTTTGGCGGTGCAGGATCATCGATACTAATTGTTTTACCATGTCCATATACTTGCTTCTCTAAATTAGCAATTCTGTCTTCTAGCAACTTGATAGATGACATCTTAAAAGCTAAAATACAAAAGTATATATATATATATATATATATATATATGTATATAAAATTTTACACATTATTAAAATACGATAATTAGATAAATCATGAAATATACACATCAATTATTGATTTTGTACTTCTCTTAAAATATACTTACTATTTACAAATTGTCTTATTAATTAATTCAATTAATATGAATTAGTTTAAAATTACAGAATGTGTATATTTTATGCGATTATGTATATTATTACAAATATTTTTAATGAACATTCATCGAACAACAGAAGATGTAAAATGTTTAATTCGCACAAAATTAAACATTTTGTATTTTTGTGCGAGATATTGCAAATTCTTATAAACAGTTACATAAATTCCACAATAATAGATATAATTTACAAACTACTTACTTCGTTAAAAATTCAAGTTCGGTGAGATTGATAAGTTTGACAGAAATGCTTAGAGGTTAGGTTTCTTGTTACCATCCCTATCACTCACTTGACATGCGCGCGCAATGCCCACATGATCACGTGATTACATGCAAATATTTTTAATTCGATTATATATAATTCGAAAAAAAGCAACTTTTTATTCGAAAATTTCGGTATAGGATAACAAATTTTATAAAATGTAGGTATAATCAATTTCCTTCTTTATTAATTTCTCACATAATGTAAAAAATCATTCTCATTCTCAGATCATATACTTAATATTTCGCAATGGCGCGCATAGATTGAGAAATGTGCTCTATTTCGAGCATAAATATTACATAATTAATTTATACACAAATTACAAAATGCACATAGGAATGCTCGACTAAATTATTCGCGATTGTGTTTTGGCCTTTGAAAATTGCATTCGAATGAAAATGCGGCTTTTTTATTATACAAACAGATCAAAATGTTCTTATAAATTTCTGAATTTTAAATCTACAGCATATTTCATCTGTGTGGCAAATCAAATTCTAAGGATCGTACAATCTATCTAATCATGATTTCATCACGACACATGCAAATGAATTTTATTATTTACCTTCTTTTTCCAGCGCGCAAATATTCCGTTTCCTTCCCGGCCTCGCGCTGTTGGAACTTACCGAATTTCGTCGACGAGATTTCATCTCGATCCTCTCTTCGCCTCTCGCCTTCTCTTCAATCTATTTCAAGTGTCTTCGCACTCTTATGTCCGTTTGCATATTTTTATTTTATACTTTGTGTTTTCACGCGTAATACAATTTAAAAAATACACTCTTTTAACGAGAAACGCACGAACTTGATTTCACTTGCGTGGCTCCCTCCATCGAGTCTCGAACCCAGACACTCGACGCGTTGACACCAGACGCGCCACGCGCCGCGCCACAAATTTTTTCATCTTGAATGTATCTACAAATTGTCAGGTCTGTTTATTTCTTTTTTTTTTTCTTTTTCTACATTCGTTATTCAATTTCTTTATCTCTGATGCTTGCATATACATCCATCTCATTTTTAGACTGCAGCAACTTTTAATAATTGCAAACAAAATGAACAAATCGAATAATAAATAAATATATGCCGGTTTTTTAATATGTCTAGTTTGTACTTTTTCGAAAATTGATTTATTGATTAGGAACTTTTCACAAACTAGATAATTTTTTCAATTCATTTACTTTTCGAGAGAGAAAGGTGGTTTCTTCTATTTACGAAACAGGGTTACGATTGTAAATCGAATAGAAAGAAAATCTTCGTGACAGGGGGAGGAAATTAATTATACATAATTGGGATAAAAGAAATAATCTATGAAAAAATATTTGCATTCGTGTCATAAAACAAAATACATACAAAAAATCTAAGTCTGTATTTAATTATAATTTTCCCAAAGTAAATTTATTGGTCATTATTATTTATATCTATTTTTTATATAGCTTTTTCGCGTGCGACAAGGAGGGGATTGCGAGAGATTACGGATGATTCGAAGCTGCGAGTTAGTGAGTTGAGTGAGCGGAGAGCGGAGAGAGCATCTGTCATGGCCGACGCTCGGTTAGCGAGCGTAGTTACGGTCGGATCGTATCAGCGTGCGGTGGTATACGGCACTACGACAGTGCTCCAAGGAGAGTGACTGAGGGGTGGTGAGACCAGGAGCGACGCGAGGCACAATAATGGATGATAATGGGCAGACGAGCGGGTACCGATGCGAGGATAAACGCTACCACTAGCGAGCTCGAGGTGCTCGTCGTCGTGTCGAAAGAGGAGGTGGAGGTGGAGGAGGAGGAGGAGGAGGTGCTGCGAGAGGCGAACTTATGCGACGGGAGGTCCGCGATGATGATGGAGTCGCGGCATCCGCGTAGGGCCCGCTTGCGCCGCTTCGTCGGGATATGCCTGTTTCTAGCGTTGACCGGGATCGTCTACCTGGGCTACTTTTGTCCGGATCATGTGTGCGCCCTGACCAATCGCGAGATCAAAGAATCCATCAGGGTATCAGAGAGCCTGTCCGCTCCCGTTGGCTCCGCCGCGTTGTCTTCCGTGTCCATCGAGTTTGATAAAAACGGCTTGCTCTCGGTGCATCCCGCCTTCAAGCTGCAGAGCATCCAGGGCAGTCTGGGCTACGATGATGTTTTCGCCAATGATACGTTCCAGTTTGATATTAATGCTCACGATGTCATGGTTTTTTTGCACATACAAAAAACTGGTAAGTTTACGCGAGAACTACATTTATTATCCAGGTATTATTGTCTATACGCAAGAGCAAATGGTCTTTTTTTGATTATTACATCTGTTTCTTGGAGTCTTAAAAAATTTGTTCAAGTTCTAAACATGTAAAATGATTGCGTTAAAGTTTTAATACATAATTTTTACTTTATTTATTTATAAATATTAATAGAAATATATTCTGTTAAAGAAATTATTTGTTATTTATTTTTTATCCAAATAGTGTCAAAATGAATTAATGTAAATAAATTAATAAATATATTTAATAATAAAATCTATAAAAAATAAATCATTTGTTCACAATATATTTCTTTTTTTATATACCAAGATCTTTAGTGTATGTTTAGACAAAAGTAAAACAATAAAACAATGTTGCTTTTCTCTTGGCCGTTGTACACTTGAATTATTGAATTATTCATCAGGCATACTCAAATCTTTAGACCCTATCTTAGAAAGAATAATTCAGGGATGTGAAGTTATTTAGTATGCTACGTGCTTATATCCTCTCTCTCTTTTCTTTTTCTTTGCATTCATAAATTTTTCTTTACAAAAGTACATCTCATTAGAATTAATAGGCTCATTAGACAATAAAAATTGCTAAAATTTATTCATAATAAATAAATTTATACATAAAAAATTTTGTTATTAATTTAGATTAATAATATAAATCTGTTATATACAAGATATCTAATATTGTTATTTTGTTAAAAGGTGGGACATTATTTGGAAAACATCTGGTACGAGACCTAGAGTTACAAAGACCGTGTTCGTGTCAACGACGACGAAAGCGTTGTTTCTGTTTCCGTCCAAATCGTAACGAAAATTGGTTATTTTCGCGATATTCTACCGGTTGGAAATGCGGTCTACACGCGGATTGGACCGAATTAACGAATTGTGTAGATACAGAGCTCAATAAAATCGAAGGGGAAGGCATCAAACGTCGTTACTTTTACCTAACTATCATAAGAGATCCCGTTGCGAGATATCTCTCCGAATTCAAGCATGTGCAAAGAGGTGCTACGTGGAGAGGTGCTCGTCATTGGTGCGGAGGTACTCAAGCAAATATACCCCAATGTTACAATGGCTCCAGTTGGAAAAATGTCACTTTAGAACAGGTAATCTCAGTTTTTTTGCAGAATTGCATAGCATAAAAAAATTTTTTATACTTAGTCAATATCTTTGCTTTTTGCATTTGTAATAGAAACTTCTTTCACAAATTAATACAGCTCATCTACATGTTGTGTTCTATGTCTAGAAATACATTAAGATAAGAATTTCTTATCTGTATAAAACCTCCCTTTTATATTTTGTACACAGTTATTTCCTGTCAGATAACTTTATGCCCTCTTTCATAATAACTGCATTGTGCTTGTGACTTGTTGCTAATTGCTACACATAAACAATGAAAACGGATTTTATTTGAATAAAGAGATCAGGAATAGAAATATTATAAGAGATTAGAAAGCTTAATTTGTTAACAAAGATTATATCTTTACAGTTTATGGCGTGTCCCTATAATTTGGCGAGTAATCGTCAAACTAGAATGCTAGCAGATCTGTCAATAGTTGGCTGTTATAATTCTACTCTTAGCAGTGCTGACAGAGATCGTTTAATGTTGGCCAGTGCAAAGCACAATTTGCAGTACATGCCTTTCTTCATGTTAACTGAGTATCAGAAGGTATGCAATATGTTTATGAATATATCATACAATTTAATTATATTGTCACTTTATTATTATTATTATTATTATTGTTATAAATTTATGTTATTCCTGTCATAATAATCTTTATAATATTCGTATATAGTCTATATAAAAATATCTTTTTGTTGAACTCACGTGCGATATAATGTAATCAATAAAATATGTTAAATATTATATCAATTTTATATGCAAAATAATGCAGAAAACAATTGCAACAGTTCTTCTATGAATATGTATTATAGCTGTATAAAGTTGTTTCTTATACATAAAGTGTATTCTTATACATCACGGCTTGAATGCTTAAGAATAGACGTCTTAATGTAAATATTTATAGAAGTTCCTTTCTTCCAACTGCGAGCAATAGATTTACTCCATCTAAATTACCCATTACTCTGTCCTTAGATTCTTATTTTCTACTATAATTATTTTATCTTTGATAGGCATTTGGAAAATATTTAAAAATTTGTTATTTTTTTATATGCATATATAATTTTTATTATATATTATATATTATTATATTATTTAAAAAGTAATATTTTTTTTTCTAAGACGATGTTATATAATTATAAATAATTCTAGAATGTGTTTTTTTTATTGTAATATAGTATCTTTTTCATGCAATAATGTGCATCATATGTGATTTTTTATAACATCACTGATTATCATCTAATTATCATAAATAATAATCTTTTTTTATTGTGACTCTTAACCGATAAATTGAAGTTATTAGCCTTGATCTTTATTCACAGATTTGACATCAAAAAGCATTTAATTGCATACATAATACAGTAGTATTCATGTTAGAATATTATTCAAATTATTAAAAGATATTTTATTGATATATTATTTTAATTATATATATAATAGTAATTAATATATTAATGATTAAATATGTGTAAATATATTAATATTCAATATTTTATACTAATGACAAAATTGTATCACATTAGGTGGGACAGTATACCTTTGAGGAAACGTTTAAGATGCGATTTGCAGTTGCCTTTGAACAGCATAATGCTACACTTAGCGCAGCTACTATGGCAACCCTTAGCGCGGACCAATTGGACACTGTACGTAGGCTCAACAGTCTGGACTTGGAACTCTACGAATTTGCAAAGAATCTTGCCTTTCAAAGATTTAAACGGCTTAGAGATCGTGATCCACATTTCGTACAACGATTTCAACATCTTGGTGAATTACCATCAAGGCAAAGTGTCACAGAATTTAATTGGGATTCTGCCATTGAAGATACTACAGAGTGATATGTAAGTATGTAAGTATCTCTATCGACGCCAAACATTACGCTGGATCTGAGTATCTTATGGAAATGCTTTTGAAACAAAATGGTTTATGTATAAATCACTAGCTATTTGCATAAAATTTACCAAAAGCACGGAAATGTACTTGGACGAGACCAAAGAGAAATCTGAGAACCTTGTGATGAACCTGGCTATTCTATCAGCAACTAAAAGTAAAAGTTGTAATGTGTAATGTTCACAAAAATTTTCTATGATTCATAAAATACTCATAGACTTTATGAAGGTTCTTCCACATATAAGTAACATATATCATTGCTTTATAATTTTACACAGATAAAAATGTTAATTTTTTTTATAAGATTTATCTGCAAACAGAATTATTGCCATATGCGCCAAATGATTTTTCTCAAATCAATTTGTACATATATTTATGCCGTTTTTAATTAATTTATATCTTTTGGATTCATATATTTATATATATATATATATATATATATATATATATATATATATTATGTATGAAATTTGTTTCTATTTTCAATTTATGAATTTACATAAATAGTTTTATAACTATAAATGTTGATGTGCAAGTAAACTTATATATATTTTAATTGAATGTAACATAATATATAATCAAAAGTCATAATTTCAGTTTAATAGGTAATATAAAAAATAATATTTAGAAAGAAAATGGGAATACTATTATTTTCTAATAATGCATATAATTTAAAAAAAATTTATTTTTAAGTTTCTGAGAACATTTTCATATATAAAGTTTATATAGTTTTCTTTTCAAGAAAAACTAAATTTGTTCATCACACCCATATGTACATTAATTAATCTATATTATTAAAATAATAAATAAAAAGCTGACACTTATGTGTAATGTAAAATGTTATGTAAAATGGGAAAATTATCGAAATAAGCATGTATGTTCATAAGAAAGAATACAAATGAACAAAACTGCAACTTGAGATGCAAAAATGCTGAATATAATAATGATATTGATTAATTATATTTACATTGGATATATTATAATGAATTTATAATATTTGTTATCCAGATATACATGCAACAAATTCTACTAATTATTGCACAAATATTCTAGCCATATTAAAAGAGAATTATGTTTTATTTAAAGATATAAAAAGAGCATATATGAGATTCTCAATTATTTTGCACACTATTATTTATAACAAGAAGCTAAGAAATAGAGTAAGAATAATAGTTTCAACATTTGGTAAAATTTTATGCATTATACAATTTTTTACATCAGTAGCATATATTGTAATTAAAAAAGATGCACACTCATAGGTTTTGAATTACTTTTGTAAATATATATCTCTAAAAGTATACATATATTTTTTAATCAAATTACTTTCAGCACATGATTGAAACGAGTCCGTTAGCTTTATGAAGCTAACATTAGTATTTTGTATAGTTTAAATAATAAAATACTGACTATGATAAGCCATGTAAATTAAGATATATAAAATGGAAAAAAATATCCATTTTCAATCGTTGGATTTGCACACTATTCAAGAGATGATTAACGGTCCTAGACTCGATTAATATAAAATGCTATGCTGTTCATTAATTATGATATAATTTTGTGCTGAAAGAAATATTCTCTCAATGCGTAGATATAATTAAATCATATCGAAAGTCCTCCAAATGTTTCAAAAAATTATTTAAATAAATTATTTTCACAGGCCTACATAATTTTATCACAAATAACAATAATGTATTAAATAATTGTCGTTATTCTTAGATTAAAATTAATCGTACTATTTTAACACAATTAATACTAATTTAATATACAACAAAAGTTGTAAGTGCAATAAGATTTGCGATGGGTTACCATTATAAATATATCTCATATCATCCAGTCATAAATATAAAATATAGCGATTTTAGTTACATACATTAGCTAATAATTATAGCATAGGCAAAGGCTCTCTTGATATTAATAATGGTCTTTCGAATGAATACAATACATGTGTATCTAATAATATAGGAAATCGAGTGCCATAAAAATCATGTAAAAAAAATTTATCATTACAAAAATGCGCAATTATGTTATTTTTAGTATATAGGAATTTAATTATGGCAGATAATAAGATTAGAGGTAATATATAAATATTACATTGTTTCAATCGAATGACCTATTTATATTACAAATATATACATGTAACGTTAAGTGTGTAAAATTATCAATAATTGTTTAAAGCTACTTTACTATTAAGGACCAAAGATTTAAGATGTTTCAGCAAGTATTCAGAAAGCTTGCAGCACAAACATTATAAGAAACTTTTTATACACATTGTTAGAAAAAAAGCTCATTATGTCGACGATAAGCGCAAATGATTATTTTAAGTTTTTCGTTTAGCTGTCATTTTCATATTATTAATGGCGCTTATCTGACTGTGATCGATTCTTATATCAGAAAAAGGCTTATCCATTCGATTATATTAAATGATAGTCTACGATTTATCTTGGATTAGAATTTTGTAAGTTTGATGATCTCATTAAAAATGTATTCGTTCTACATATACACAATAATTGAATCATTCAAATATTCACATGATCAATGATGTAAAAAAAGAGATGCAAGTTTTCAATATTAGAAAGGAAACATTAGCTTTAATGTTCATTATACAATAATTGTAGCAAGAAAACGGATATAAAAAGAGAAAGAGATAAAGAAATGCTATGACACTAGCCTAATGAAGCGAATAATAGGCCTAAGCCGTCGGTACCTTATTTAAGCCACTGTATATACCATACCATTAGTTATTTAAGAATCAATAAATCATGTATACAAGTCACACATATTTGTGTGTGATTACATCTATTATTATATACAATTATACAAATAAAGGTATACAGATATTGTAAGATAGACGTCGCGCAGATCGAAATAGAGCTGAATCTAACTCATTTGGATGATTAATGTAAGTTCTTTAATTTTAATAAATCTGAAGAATCTTTCAGTTATGTAAAATTTATATTTATTATAAATCTCTTTATTCTGTAATGGATCGAAAAATGGATTCTCATATAGTATTAGGCAAATTATTTATTCCACGCATCTCGTTTTTTTAAATACATCCACGCATATCATGCAGTTATTATGACAAACATTTATACTTTGAGACATTGTTTCTTTATACTATACCTCCTCCTCTATTTGAGATTTGTTCTTATTAAATTATTCTTAGCTTAGTTTCAATGATTAATCAAAATCGCGAAATGGACGAACAATTATCAATTATGACCGTGATTATTATTCCATTTTTATTTCACTTTTTGTCATTCTGCTAAAGCAATGATTGCTCCAGCATTATTTTTTCAAAGCCCATTGGCGGAGCATAGATAAAATTCTCTAGAATTAAATCTAGGATGGCTCCATCATCAACTAAAAGTTAAAATATTACTGATTAAAAGTCAATCATTATAATTTATATGTTAAAATAATAAATATACTTACCATATAACACTGGATAAACTCGTCCCTTTATATTTGTAACTGGAGCATTCATGGATTCTCCATTTAAATAAAAATTTAATTCTATATGGTCATAGGATACTCCCTAAAAAAAATTGTTAGTAATTTTAAAAAGATTCCACTTGCAATATAAATCTCAAAAACTGTAATTACATATATATATTATTCTTTTGATTTTTTTAAAACCTCAATATATTAATTTGCTGAAAAGCTTGTTAAAATTAAAAAAAAAGCAATGATACATACAATAACATCCCCTTCCTGTGCAGGATTTTGAATCTTGTGAAGTTCTTGCTGATTATGCCTTACAATACCATCCCAATTGAGTGCCCAACTTTCCGAGTCTTTTCCTCCTTCAGCAACATTGAGATTCGTATCTCTTCTGGCTAGCCCAATAGCCCATATACCACCTTGCTGTATTTTTACTTCAAAATAACTTTTACTCTGAACAAGAGGGGCATTTGTTAAGGCACCACCATTTCCGCATATTCTTAGACCATTTTTCACTATTACTACTTCATTTCCTACATAAAAAAGTATTGGATATATTTCAAAATTTCAATCAAACTATCTTTATACAATCTAAATGTATACATCAAATGTATAAAAGATATACTTAAAATAGATTTATAGATAATACAATTGTTTAAAAGATGCACTAGCTTTTATCAGATATACGTTTCAGAGACATAGTTTTATATTTATATAGAGGATATAAATCAGTAAACGCACTAAAAAAATTGCGATAGATTATTATATATTAGAATATATCAAGAATATTTCTGGCGTTCGCTTCGCGCAAGAACAATAAAATCTTCAACAATCGATTGTATATTGATATTCTATAAGGAATAAATATGCAAAAAGTAGCGCGTAAATTACATATGACATGCTTTTTGATGTTTTCCTAGCATTACGTCACGTCAATATTAATTCGGCTGATCTGACACTCGCGTGATGAGTGTTGACAGTTACCCATATGAGTTGTGTCTAAGGCGATGGGATTTCGTTCTCGCTTCGGAGCTTGAGTCGCGGCGAAGCCGAGGCCGTCAAAACAGTTTCTCAGACAACAAAACATCGTTCTTGATACCGCTCGGATTTATTATTCGTTCACAAGTGCAGCAAACACGACATTGCATCGAGGAAAGTCCTCTCCTTTTTTTTTTACCCTCGTTTGTGATGTCTCCCAATATTTCGCTTAATTTTCGCCAAAATCCATCCGTAATAACGCGATCACAGACTGGCGTAAGCTTGACGTTACTAGACACTATTTCAAACCTACGAATAAGCAAATCGCAAAAATGGCTTCCCCTCCGAAGTTTTGATCAATATAAATTATCTCGACGAACTTTTATCACGTAGCATGTTATACTTTATGATCCTTCCTCATATTTTAACGATAGGTATTATTGTTTAAATCTTTTCAAAATGCGAGCTCTTTGCGAATGACGTAAATTAAAGTTTGAGGTTAGGTCAGGTTAGGTTTCAGATGAATAAAATGATGCATATGCATATATTTTCAGCTTGCATATTTTGAGACAAACACAAATTTATTTTAGTACCAAAATGGTATTTATTTCCTTATATTATACAAGAATATGAATTTATATCCGACTGGGATACAGCATCTGTAACAAAAAAACAATTTGAATTATTTTTAGTAATAAAAATTATTTTATGATATTGAGTAATGAGTTTTTTTTTAGCTGCACTAGTTCAAAGTTTATCTCTTTCCTTCCAATATGGAGAGAAAAAAATAAATTTTGAATTAACAGCCAGTTCAACTACAAAGAACACATTTAATATTACATGCAATACAGTTGATTGTAACAATTTATTAAAACTATATATAGAAGTTGTGTAAAATTATATATATGTATATATATTTATGTGTATATATAGAATTATAAAATATAAATTTTAACTTACAATTCTGATACGATGACCCATAGCCTTGGCTGGTAGATTTCTCTTAAATTTTGCACGTACCGATCCACTTGCTCCATGAGGACGAGTGACTTTGCCCCAGATAGCTCTAACCTTTGTCTTTTTTGTGGTCTTTCCAGGTACTGGAGTCTTGTTTTTAGCCTACAGCAATATTTATACATATGCTATTTACTATAATAATTTAATTGAATAGAAATTCCATAATCTGAACTAGTGATAAATTAATGTTATATTAAATTTCACAAAATTAAAAGGAAAAAAAAGATGTTAAAATAAATAAGAAAAAAAATAAGTAACTAAAGATTTTGACTACAAGAAGTTTTCTGTAAGAATTTTTCATATATTCTTGCATTCAATTCAATTTTTCTCAAATGTAGATAAATTTATGCTGAGATAGAGTTTATATCTACCTTATATACATAGACACATCGTTTTCCTACGTAGAAATCAGAGTCTGCTTTAGTACCAGCTCCTTCAATTTTGAGCAGTGCGGTATGTTCATGTTGATTGCGCAATCCACGTTTATAACCGGTGAAAATAGCCTTCGCGTACAGACGTCCGTGTCTCTTGAAGGGCCTCTTTCTCAGAGCCACCGGCGCATCTTCCGCAGCGCTTTCCTTTGTCTTAGGTGTTTTCACTTTGCTTGTCATTTTCTAAAAAAAAATAAATAAATAAATAAAAGACAATAATACAATAAGAATCACACAAATATTCCTCGAATAAAAAAAAAAATGGAATTCTACGATTCATGTGTTTATGAATTAACAGAATACTTTGTGGTTATGTACAACCACAGTGGACAGCGAGAAAACATTTTGTCAGAAATCATAGGAAAATATCACAAAATTTGCATTAAAACTTGACATTTCTTCAGATGTACATATAATAATATTGAGTTTATGTGATTTATTAAACTATTTACATTTCTATCGTCACACTACGAACGCTAAATGCCATATGAAACATGTCGCGGTAATCCGCCGGAATCATTGAAAATTAAGTAACAATTTAGATAATCAAATTATTATATAGTAATCTGACATAATGCTTTACAAAGTGTCACTTTTATTTGCGAAAAAAATTAATTACGTGAATCAATTTTTATTATTAATTAGGAGAATTTGTCACTGCGAAACGTACCAAACGTGTATCATGAACTAAAAGAAACACAAGAAGGAATGAGAAACCTGAGGAAACTTTGTATCCCTCTGCTGGTAGAAAATACAACTAATAAGTAACTGATCATGTGACTGTAACACGAGTTTCTTAAATAGCATTTGAATTTCATATATTTATCTGTAAAAGTGTCAAAATTACTGTTGAAAATTGATAGAAAAATTAATTAATTAATAGATGAGAATGCTTACTCATCAAGTTTCTAAAATATCTAGAGTCCCTATTTTCTAGGGACTCTATTTTCTAGTACATTTCCATAATATCGTAGGAGATAACGCATCTCTCACGAAATGTATGACTAATGGTTATAACTAATTTGTCGCGAACCGGCTTTTAGAAAATGTAGAAAATTTTGAACATTCATCCGCGCACGACCGGTTCGTAAGTGCGATGGTTATATATCATTTGTACATACATTCACATGTTTCTATATATGTCATAATATTTTTTTTTCATCTCGTATTTGTAAAAATTGACATTATATATTTGTATTATATTGATCCGCATAAGAGTAACGGGCTGTATTGTACAGAATCCTACCTGCATATTAAATCGACGACAAAGTTCAAAGCGAATCGAAATATAGCTCTTCTTATCTGCATGTTCTCGAATGTGACGAATATGATATTATAATGCGTGTCTCGCGAAATAAATATTAATTTTATATTTTTATTTATTCTTTTCATATCGTTGCTTTATTTAGATGTGATATAATATTCTGCACAGATATATTACAAGATGTCAGAGGTATCATGAATAGTATGTAAAAACAGATACGACAATTAAAATAGAACATTGTAAATTTAGGTAAAATATCATAGTTGATAAATAATTATATTAGGAATGAATAATTAATTTTGAAAATACTTTATAGATGCTGGCTAGTAAGCTAATTTTTATTTCGCACAATGATTGCCAGCGACATACAAGGCTCTTTGAAGGAAGCTTTGTACGAGACATTAACAGAGATTTTGTCACCACATTATGAAACCCGTAAAGCAGCGGAACAAAAAATTCAAGCTTTAGAAGTGACAGAAGAATATGGAATACATTTGACTGAATTTGTCGTTGATCCCAATGGGCATTTACCTATTAGACAGTTAGCTTCTGTTTTATTGAAGCAATATGTTGAAACACATTGGTGTTCATTGGCTGATAAGTTCCGTCCACCAGAGCTTAACAATACTGCTAAAAAGAGAATTAAAGAGTTATTACCCTTAGGGCTTCGAGAATCTATTAGTAAGGTAATTTTTTATTTAAATTATGTATTTAACTAAGAATTTAATTTAATATTATATCATTGTATATTGATATATTATATATGAATATAATAAACAAGATATAAACAAGATTTTTAACTTTAGGTACGAACTGCAGTGGCTTATGCAATATCTGGTATAGCACATTGGGATTGGCCTGAAAATTGGCCTGCTTTATTTGATGTTCTTGTCAGCTGTTTAAGAGACGAGAGTGAATACGCTGTTCATGGAGCAATGAGAGTCTTGACAGAATTTAGTCGAGATGTCACAGACACTCAGCTGCCCAATGTGGGACCTATTATTCTTCAAGAGATGTATAGGATATTTCAAAGTGAAAATGTAAATTTGAGATGTTTTTGTTTTTTTACATAATTTTTTTCTTTGTATTGTCATTTTTGTTTCTTTCAGCAGTATTCGATTAGAACACGTGGTCGTGCAGTTGAGATTTTCATAACAATTACGACTCTAGCTGCTAATATGGGAATGTATGAAAAAGGATTTACAGAGCAGTATTTGCAGCCAATCATTCCTATGTTTTGTGAGAAGTTCGTTGAGTGCCTCAGAGTGCCTAACAGCCCAACTAATGACAGTGGATTCAAAACAGATATTATTAAAGCTATAAATTGTCTTGTTACAAAGTTGCCCAAATATGTATCACATCTTTTACCTCAAATGCTGCCACCCGTATGGGAAACTTTATGTCAAAGTGCAAAGACTTATCAAGAAACGACGGTCAATGCTGATGAAGATATCAATGATAAAGAAGTTGATTCTGATGGTATGTTATTTTGACAAATATGATTATATATTGTCAATGTTTTTTTTTTTTTTTATAAATACATTTATTTTCTAGGTGAAGTAATCAATTTCAGTAGTTTGATTATTGCCATATTTGAATTTGTCCAGACTATCGTGGAGCGCAAGAGGTTTATAAATATGCTAGACAATATGTTACCGGAAATAATATATTATCTAATAATATTTATGCAAATAACATTTGACCAGATTCAACAATGGACAAGTAATCCAAATCAATTTGTAGAGGAAGACGAATGTATGTTTGATTATAATGTCCGTATTTCTGCACAAGAATTTTTAACAGTGAGTAGAAGCATGATGGATGAAATAAATTAAAAAATGCGTCACACATTTTCACAAATATAAAAACAAAGCTTCCTCTATGAGGAAGCAAAATTAATACTTTATCGTTCTTACTACAGACTCTTATCAATAACTTTGAAGAGAAAGCAGTACATGCGCTTTGCGATGTAATTACACGACATATTGAAGCAACAAAGACACTGCAAGCTGGTAATAGCGATGGTAGGAATAGCAACGAAAGTTGGTGGAAATTACGAGAATCCTCTCTTCTGGCATTAAGTTTATCTAAAGATACTGTTGTTGAAAAACAGCAGGCTGGAATGCTGCAGTTTGATATTATTAGATTTCTAGACACAGTTGTTTTGGGAATGTTAAATGACTCAGGTGATTAATTCACAGTGGATAACTTATATCCTATTTATATCCTTTCATAATCGATATGCAGAAATATTGCAACAGTTTTGTATATTTTTTCTTTTTTAGAATCGCCACCGTTACTTCTCGGCCGCTGTTTATGTCTCGGCGGACGATACGCGAAGATAATGCCACCAGAAGTGAGTTCTCGATTTCTGGAAGCAACAGTCAATGGCTTACAGGAAAATCAACCACCTTGTATTCGCATTAGTGCTGTTAAAGCTATCTATTGGTTTAGTGAAGCGTCAACTGAGAAAGACTCCATCGTCAACATAATACGCTGTCATATGCCCAATATATTTCAAGGATTATTCAGTCTAGTTAGTCAACCAAACACAGATATTCTGATCTTGGTCATGGAGACATTTCAAATATTAGTCTGGGTAATTTTATAAGACATTTTCCTCTATCACAATTTTTTTTTTTTTCTTGTTATTAATTTGAATCATGTGTTTATAGCAACATAAAGAATTTACAGCATCAGTGGAAAACAAGATTTGTCCTTTGACAATTGCAGTGTTTGTAAAGTTTCATAGTGACCCAACTATCCTAGATATATGCCAAAACATATTTAAGGACTTGACACAGAATCCAAGCTGCATCGAACCGCTACAAACTCGTTTAATACCTACGCTTACGAGTATGATGGCCATAACTCCTATAAATAAATCAAAAGATGGTACGTTTTTTCTATTGATCCTTTTATGAAGCCAAATCGATTTGATCAGGCTATTATCGCTAATTTTTTGTTCTTTTTGTCAGAGGGATCTCGATCCGTTGCATTGGATGTGTTAAAAGTTCTTGTACAATATTCACCGACGCCTCTGAGTAACGCTTTGATCGAGACCGCTTTCCCAGCTGCTTGTCACTGCGTTCTCAACTCGGAGGACCACGCGACACTGCAGAACGGCGGAGAACTTATTCGCAGCTATTTATCCGTGGCGGCGGAGCAAGTCATCGTGCATCGAGACAGCGAAGGGCAAACTGGATTGCAGTATATACTGGAAATAATCGCTCAACTTCTAAATCCGCAGGTAATATAATGTTGGAAATCGCACTTATTTTATCGGAAGTTGAGTATATTTTTGCTAGCAAATTTTATAAGTGTATACATGACGGTATTTCAGTCGAGCGAATTTACTGCCACTTTTGTCGGACGTTTGGTCACGACGCTGATTAGAAACGTTGGGAACAATCTGGGCGAAAATCTTGATTTATTGTTGAAAGCGGTGCTGAGCAAGATGCAAAGCGCCGAATCGTTGGTCGTTACGCAAAGCCTGTTGATGATTTACGCGCATCTCATAAATACACAATTCGACGCTGTGTTGAACTTCTTGTCGACTGTGCCAGGTCCAACCGGGCAAAGCGCACTTGCATTCGTGCTGTCCGAATGGGTCAGTAGGCAGCGTCTGTTTCTCGGTAGGTACGATCGCAAAGTCGCGACGGTTGCACTATGCAAGATCCTGGAATACGGAGTCACTCACGGAGATAGCAGGTTGGACGAGATCACGGTTAAGGGGGATATAGTTATATCAGGTTTGTTATCTATTTTGATTATGGATAACTATTTGGTCATGACTGCGACAAAATAAATTTTCTTACTCGCCGCATACAAAATAAAATAACTGAATTTATTTTTAATTATTCTGAAACGCGATAAATTGATTTTATTTAAAAAAAAGAAAAGTATATATTTATTCATATTTTATATTTTGATGATTTGCTGCATACTATTGCTGCTACATAGCAAAGATATCTTGTTGTATGGGAAAGTTATACGTATTATGTCTTTTGCGCGAAGTAATAAGTTAGTTCGTTGTATATATAGAAATCGAAGACGGTGTGAGGACCAGAAGCAAAGCTGACTCACAGCCTTACGAATGGACTTCGATGCCAATACTTGTAAAAATTTTTAAAGTAATAATCAACGAATTGGCAAACGATATTGAAATCCTTAATGCCACTCAAGATACAGAAGTAAGTAACACCTGTTTTCTTTCTGTGTACCCATACTCTTCTTTATTTTATTTTTTATTTTCAATTTTACTTTTATCAAAATGAAGACATAATTTCGATGCCTAGAACTCTGACGACGAAGATGAGGACGAAGACGATGATGAATTGGTAGATCCTGGAAATGAGACTGAAAATATTTTACGTAAGCTGCATGCATACAAATAATGTATAATTTATATAATTAATTATAAAGAACATCAATGAATGTAATTCCTTTATAGAATTTGGAGGTGCGGATGAAGATAATGACGATGAAGAAGATCCAGAGTTATTGCGGGATTCTATTTACCATTTGAATCTCGGTCAATATCTGCGCGATTTCCTATTGAATTTCTCCACTCATCATTGCTTCCGCATGTATATTCAACACCTGAATGTGCCAGAACTAAAAGTCTTGAATATTATAAATATCAATGCAATTATGTAATAGGAAAATGGTCGGAACAATTTTTGAATTTCATAATAAATGATCTTTTCGATATTCCTCGATGACGTTCACAATTTTCGTTATTATGAAGTTTGTTCACTTTTTTTTTGTACATTATTTAGATAAGATATAAAACTTAAAAAGGATTGTATGTGCAACATGTACAATTACTAATCATTACAATTTGTCGCCACCATTGCATATATTAATGCTATATTTTATATTTGGGTTTTATTTACATTACACATATTCTTAAAATCATTAAATCGCATCTACATACAAAAGAGCATACATACGCGCAATCGTTATATGTAATCTAAATCATACAACATATTTTCTACAATATTATATCATCGTATTTAATATCATTTCTGCGCGCATCACAAATATTATGCAGTGAATTCTCGTCAGAAAGTACATGATAAACGTTTTTTTATCGAAGCATCGCATTTGCTTCACAAACTCGATAGATTATTTTCTTCTCCATATATGCATGTACACATATATTTGAAGTACATATATAAACTTACAGGGCAGTATAGACATTATTGGCAGTATAGGATCTTAGTATTTGATTGTTTTTTGCAGAAGAAAAGGGGAGAGGGAGGAAATACAAAAATAATAATCGCGCAGTTCGATGCACATACGAGTTAAATGCAGGAGAATAAAACACAGCTTTACACTTATATTCTAGATAGAGACTTATATCCCAGATTTCGATCTTTATCTTTCACGTATTTCATATATTTCGTTCATTATATAGATGCTTTACAAAAATCATGTAAAAATTACGCAAAACAGCGTGTATATGCTATAATTTGTAAACAGACGAAAAGATCGCCGTCAAATTCTCTTTAAATGCACCATTCGATGTCCATGAAAATAAGTCAACAACGATGGAATCGACATTAAGGCGATGGTCTTCCGGATATACATTGCCCTGCCGTGATTTCTATCATATAACGCATAAAGCAAAAAGATGATATTAATGCATATTGCGTTAATATATCGCTTATCATACATATCTACAAATCTATTATTACCGATGTCTCTGCGCATTGAATATTTTTGTCACGTGTATAAAATAATCTACATATATGGCGTCATAAATATTTACAAGATTAATTAGGGCAAACATGCTGTATAAATTCCGCACATGCTTACATACAATTTAGCGATAATTTAAGTTTCTTCGCTTTATTACAATTTTTTTTAACGTGTTCCTTTCTTCGCATTTTACTTTTATTATAAAATCACAAAAATTATTAAACATTTCATATACTGCACATCTAGCAGAAAATTATAAATAAATATTTTCATTTTTATACACTTAACGTTAAATTATTTTTTGTTTACGTTAAGAATGAAATCCATCACATGCATATACTTGCTGTATACATATATTACAAGAACTGCAGTGTGATTGTTCAACGAAGGTTATGCGCTTGTATGTATATACATATACATATGTATCGAGCACAAATAATCTCATATAGATTATTCAAACAAATGCTATATTTTCAAAATTGTGCGTAATACACAAGCAATTCATACGAATTGTATAAAACAGATGCATAAGTAGTATCACGTAGATAATTCGGGATGAATGTTACATGCGATAAAATACTTTAATACCTTTCTCGTACTATATAAAAGTCATTCGTAAAAATATATCTTTACGCGCTATTCCGTATAATTCTGCGCGACAAACGATTGACTTGGAACGAACTAAAGACAGAACGCAACGAATTTGCTTATACCGTGGTAACCGACAGTAGACCCATTAATTTCCCCCCCGTGCCAGGTCCCCCTGCTCCCACCCTGTTTCCGTGAACCAACATTTCTTGCACGGTGGTGAAATCGTCGAGAGTAGTCTTTTTACGTGCCATTTTCTTGTGACTAAGCTCCACAATGCTTAACGGCTTCTTCGACCCTTTGTCTTCTGTATGTTCGCATATCAGCAGATCGTTGGTTTGTTGCATCTGCTGTTGTTGTTGTTGTTGGAGCATCAATTCCTGCTGTCGCTGCTTACGTTCTCGCGCGCGTTCCAATTGCCGTTTGCGTTCCTCTTTGCTCCAATAGCGTCCAACCTATTAAAAAT
>JBCAUJ010000123.1:3249766-3260108 GCA_038406275.1 Cataglyphis albicans | reverse complement strand
CTGCTTACGTTCTCGCGCGCGTTCCAATTGCCGTTTGCGTTCCTCTTTGCTCCAATAGCGTCCAACCTATTAAAAATTGCAGTGAATCGATTTTAATGTAAAAATTTCAAAACCGAAATAGCAAATTGTATATGTGTATATTATTTGATCAATATCGCAATCGCGGCGCTGCTCACCTTCATTTCCGACATGGCATCGTCCTCCGTAGTATGACCGGCTCTCTCCTCGCATATCTTCATTGCCCGATTTCGCAGTATCCGATTTCTCACGGGCCTCCTGGCGATGTACCTTGTCCCATCCGCTCTCCTCTTTACCTTCCACTCCATCTGCACCTCGCCCTTGTCCTCTGGCGGTGTCCATGTTGTGGACGTGCACACCTGTTGACTGCCGATAAACTGATATTGTGTTAGATTCGGCGCCTGGAAGTTACCGTGCGACTTGGACTTTCTTGCGCCGCCCGCTGATGTCTCCTTAGACGGAAAATTCTTCCGATTGAGTGCCTGCTTGAACAGCTGTTGCTGCAACATCATCGTCTGTTGCAGATTTGCCACGTTCGTATACATGGTATCGGCCGGCAGCGTATT
Organism: Cataglyphis albicans; assembly: GCA_038406275.1. Classification (NCBI taxonomy): domain Eukaryota; kingdom Metazoa; phylum Arthropoda; class Insecta; order Hymenoptera; family Formicidae; genus Cataglyphis; species Cataglyphis albicans. Next base: position 3,259,524 of record JBCAUJ010000123.1, on the reverse strand, counting down.
GGCGTTCATCGACAGCTCGTTACGATCCCTGTGATGATGCGAGGACGATGACGAGCTCTTTTTCACACTCTGATTTTTCGATGATTGCCTGATCGTCGCGGACGTCGCGGACGTCGCGGTCGGTGTCACCGGCATAGGACAATTGCAACCCAGTTTCTGTTGCTGCTGCGGTGTCTTCGGTGGAGGACACAATACCAACGTGCTCTTGTGATGATCTCTCTCGCCCTGTTGCAGCTCCAAGGTCAGAGGATTGCTATGACAGGACTCACCAGTGTTATACGCGCTCGAGCTGTCCTTCTCCTCGCCGGAACTGTTGCTTTTTGAGGAGGACCACTTTTGATTTTGTTGTCCGCTGGCAGACAGATGATTCTGTGTTGCGCCACTACTGTGCTGCACTTGCGTAGTCACATGATTTAATTGTTGCGTCCAATGCTGGTGATGTTCATACGGCGACGAATAAATTGGCTCGCTGTCCGATTCTGGTATCGTCTCATAAATGTGTTCCGTGTCGCTCCATACGTGACTCGAATAAGCCTCGACGAGCTTCACTGTCGGCGGTGCCGTTGGCGGTGGCGGCGGTCCAGGTTGTTGACTACGTAGCGAAACACTCTCGAGTCTCTTTGAGCAATCCTTCAATGAGTCTTGCATCCACTGCTTGCTACGCTCCTCCGTATGATGTGCCGGCGAAGTTGCATTCTTACCGCTTGACTTTTGCGAGTTTTGCGACGAACATGTGGACGAGGAGTTTGTGGAGAAGATGTTGATGGACTGTTGCTGTTGTTGCTGAGTGTGAGAAGGTATGGGTGGAGGCGCTTTCAAGGTGCAATTGTTTATCTCAGTTTCTTTGGTACGTTCCTCCGTTTGCTGCTGTTGTTGACGGATCAGCTGCTCGATCATGCTGTTCTGATACGCTGGCAGGTTCTCAGGTGAAAGCGGCGGCGATCCCTGAAGCGGAATGATTCATGATAGATAGTGAGATACGCGCCAATATTAAATAATTTTTTGCCATTTTATATGATTCGACTTACTTGATGATAGATGCGCCTGTCATCATATTCATCGTCCTAAAATAAAATAGATAAGTTATAATTTGTAAAACATAAAAAAAAACATACCTTTCATATATTTTTAAGTTATGCAATCAATTTATCATTGTTTTAAGAGTTATCACGTATCATTTTTTATTTTATAAAGATATATTTTATAATATATACACGTATATGTACGTGAAAATTGTTCTAATCTCCATCAAATATTTCTGTATTATATTTTTTTATTATATATTTTTCAAAATTTACTTTTTTATTATATAGTTTCGTTTAATTTCTATACATATGATAAATAACTGCAATAAAATAAAAAGAATATAAGATAAAAAAACGAACTTGATATACACATCGGCTGACGAGAATTGTTACCGCAGTTTTTGTCTCCGCGAACAAGTTCTCGGTCTGCTCCTTGTTCGCGACATCCCTGCCGTTGACCTAAAACGAGAGCGAAGAAATTCCTTTCAATGAATGACAGGCCGCTTCTTGATTTCCGAAATGAGTCACTGTTCTCGCGCGAAATGTACATGCATAATGAAACGCCATATTCTGAATGTAAATCCGGCTTAGAGAAACCCTCCGAAATCCTCCCGACTCGTGAGTCGACTCTCAACGCAAATTTCTCATTCCAGAATTTGCACTTGCAATAATAGCTCAGTAAAAATAAAAAAAAAATAATTATTTCAATCAAGTATAAATTCTTTCGCTTAAAATTTTAATTTAATGCGATTTACGTGATGAAAAAAAAAAAAAACGCGATTTAATATAATCCCGTCTTTTTCATCAAGGACACACACTCGATTTTCTTCTTTTTTTCCGGCATTTTCTTGAGAGAAATCACGTTAATTAAGTAAGAATAATATTCGATAAGATGTCGAATACTGTCACACTAAACCAGAGACGGGAACATGCTTCGCGAGAGCTCGTTGACAAAGGAATCTAGAGAGACAGACGACGACAAATCCATCATATATATTCATCTACTGTACTCCGTACATTTCCCTTCGACTCGAGTGCGCGAGAGAAAGCAAGCACGGTTCGTAATTATAATCAGTTTAATGAGATTTAGAGGCTTATGCAGCTTAGGAGAATCCTCGGCGGAGATAATGAGGCGTCAACAGGAAATTCGCGAACGTCATGGATCCGCTGAGAATCCGTGATGCAAAATTTTGCAATTTCGGCCAACGTGATCTTCGAACCAGAGGGTACGCATACAAACTCGGTGTAAATTCGCTATTATTAGCAGATAGGTGCTTTATATGCGGTATGCTTGTATTATTGTTCCTCGGAGGATTTTGCACAAGTACTTCCGCGCTTACCCCTCTTAGCCTATTAAATTTATACGATATATTACATTCTATATTATCCGTAACTTCCCTCACTGAATTTCTCCCTTCATTATATCACGCACTTTCCACTCACTCAGTCCGAGATAAAATATCACCTCCGAACTAACTGGGGAATATTTAATTTTCGTCAATTTTAACGATAAAATTGAATCTTCTTCCTGTATTTGCAAACTCTATCACCGTTTTATCCGCTCTTTAGAATTGAAATTTTATGATTAATTTGACGAAAGATCACGGAATTATTTTTATATCCAGATAATGTAAAATAGAAAAATTATGAAATTATCAAATTTAATAAGTAAAAAATTGATCTCTCTTTTCCATTATTAACAGTGCAAACTCTGACGCACATCGTACGCTGTAATCCATATTTTCTCAATTTCGCTCGAATTTTTGGTGAATTGTGTACTTAATGTGATAACGTTTCTAGAGAATGGAATTTCTCTCTGAATTTACCCGCAAGATTTGATCTCCTTCTCGCAACCGACCGTCCCGGGCTGCGAGACTTTCAGGAACTATTTCCGAGATATAAACCTCTGTGTCGGCGTCCTCGCTGCCGGAACCGGAGCTATAACACACGGTCAGCCCGAGCTTCTCGGCACTTCCGCTTTTCCGCAACGTCACCTCCTTCAACAGCACATAACGATATTAATGTTCGCCGTAGACAATGTTAGGCAAAACTAAATACACTCGTATATTTGCATAAAGTCTTCCTCATTAACTGATATTATCATCATTTAACACATTAGCAAAATGAGATACGTTATTACACATAATCTATAGGTACACATTATAATTTTCATCATATATTATTTTCTTTCAAATTTTACTGACATACAATCCTTTCTTCTAATCCTCTTTATTTTTTTATTATATCAAATATTCTCAAGAAAATAACGTTTAAAAAAAAAATCGCATCTATTACATTCTCTTCAATGTGATGAAGCTTCAAATTAAACTGTCTTCAATATTTTTATATTGTTATAATTAGAAATAAAATTCAATATAATTATAATCATGGAATACCTCAAAGTCGATATCATGAGCGAGAAAGTCCTCGAAGCTGTCATTCGCTTGTTCCTCGACCACGAGAGGAACCGGCAACAACTCCTCCTCTTCTATAAGACCGGCCCAGTCCGTTTGGACCGCAGTCGACACCAAAGGACACGCCATATCCTTCTTGACATCGTCGTTACACATACGCTCATCTATCGGGCCCCTCCCGTTCGTCGTTCCCTCGTTCTTATCCTGACATGCGATCCTTTCGTGCTCCTTCGAGGGCGTGTGAGGAACCTGTTGATGCCCGCCTGGTTGTCGTCGAAGAACTTCGACGATAATTGGCTCCTGAGCCGATTGAAAGCAACGCACAGCATCCTCGTGACTAGAGTTTGAAACGTCCTGTCCGTTTACCTAAAAAAACGAGGAAAGCAAAATTCAGATTATTTTCAAGCATTTCATGTAATATACATTAGAAATATGATATAATATATCATCGGATATCGAACGGACGGCCGGATTTTTCTATCGACGATCGAGAAGATGTAACGACAGGCGTGGAAGAATGTCTCGTCTTTCCTCCCCCCCCCCCTCTCTCTCTCTCTCTCTTCCTGCTTTTAATTAAAACATACTGTTCCCCGAAGGAAACATAGAGACACCTCATCGTTCCTCATAATTGCTTTCTCGCGCTTTAATGTCCAATTAAATAAATAACTCGGTACGAGACATCGTCAACGGTACAGGACGTGGAAAATGCTGACGACGAGAGGGTGGACGAGGGGTAGATGAGGATGGCGGTGCTGGGGCGCGAAGACGTCGTCGATCAGAAACATAGGCGGATTAATTAAATGACACGCCTGATGGTCTAAATTAATGCACGTAGGCCGGTAATTAATTTTCAAGAGTAACTCGTGCGACAAGTCTTTCCTTACACTTCGGCAAATTGGTTTCTCTGCTTCTCGAACAGCGTGGCAAGATCATTTTAATCTTCCGATAAATTAGATGAGGAAAAACTGGAGGGAGTAGATCCGGTAAAATTCTAATAAATTAAATATTAATATTGCTTAATAGTTGTCAGCATCAATTAATTGTAATTTTTAGCTATATTTTTGCTCTTAAATAATTAATCGTGAAAACCGAAAAAAAAAAATTTTCGATGTCACTCAATATTTGTTTAATTCAAAACAACTCAATTCAATCAAATTAAATAGATATTTTTTTTCATTGTGCAAGATTAGATTTATATCCTGCGAAGAGCCAACATTAATTGTGAATTGATACATATCGATTTGACACTCGCGCGATAGGCTCTCATTCGTTTTAAATTATTTTCTGGGAGGAACGGTGTCTGTAATAAAGGACTCTAATTAACGTCTACGGGATAAATACTGGCTCGACCATCGATTGAATGCATTGGTCAAGGAAGTTGAGGCGCTTTTTGTACTCCGGTGAAAAACCCAAACGATATAACCCATTATTAACTCTAATTCCTCCCACGGGCACGATCATAACGTCCGATCAAACATTTGCCTTCACCAGGGAAGACCTTCGTGACGCCACGCTTATACCCGGTACCAGGTGGCACTTAATTTCGCACTAAATGCCAGGATTTAAGGATTTGGAACGGGACAGGGCGACGTAACGAGCCGAGGACCCTCGACGTTTCAATTTGGAGCTTACAAACCGCCGGAGTGTATTCCCTACGCCGGATAATGATAGCCTGGCGGTTTTCTGTAATCGTGAAAAATCTTTTCGAAGGGGCGTTCTCCATCGCGAAAACTCTATAAAACCCCTGGTCTATATAAATCATTGTAACGTGATAGCATTTAGAGAAGGTAATAAAGCGGACGAAGAACTAATGAACGGAATTTTTACGTTGGTAAAAAAATAATATTATAATCTGAAATCAATCTGAAATCATATTTCACACAAATCGAAAATTATTATTATAATTGTGATATTTTTATTAAAACTTATATATTATTTTCATCAATATTATAGATTATATTATATTTTTATTGTAATCTTTCTTGTTCCCATTTAAATTTATAATTTAAAAACTTTTAAGTTGTCATTTAAAACATAGTAGAGCAGTTACAAATCGTTCAACCCTTGATGGAGCGCAAAATGGATTTATATACCGAATAGTTGTTATATCGATAATCGTAACAAATATCGCCATGCATTTATTAAACCAGTACTGAAGTATCGCCAACATTTGTTCACTCGAAACACGTAGTTTTGATTGTGTCCACGGTTGATTACAAAATGGAATTTCTAACTGCTCGCTTGGCTGTTAATTTCCAAAGTAGGGTTGAGAGATTCGCAAACATTTACACTTTACCAATCGCGATATTGCCAAGTGCTGATGAACTCCTTGCCAATCAAAAGATGGAAAACCATTTAGATTCATTTAGTGTATTGGAATAAAAGAAAAAAAATAGAAGAGAAAAGTCCAATCTTTATCGCAATTCGATTAAATATATATTTTTCTGATTAAAATTATATATATATATATATATATATATATATATCACAACTATATTTTAAAAATAATTACACCCGTAAAGATAAAAATATTTTTTTTTTATCAAACATCGCTTATATGAGTTTAATTAGAAAGAGATAAATATCAATGTTGTACTTTGACATTCTGAAGCGCAAAAAAATTTAAATAAGAGAATAATTATTTATAGAATGTGCTTAAGCTAACAGCATTTTCACATTGCAGTTATGCCGCTCTCGAAATAATCTACTCATGTGGAAAGCAAGCTCCGCGGCATTGTCTTTCAACTTTTGTCTAGACATTCTAATGCTTTGTCTTCTCCTCGTTGTTGGCCTCACAGGACGAAAGTTATGAACAATGAATGGTTTCGCCACTCTACGCAATCTATTAAAATTAACGAGGTCTGGCGTGCAACGTCTTCTCGTGAAATTATTAATCCTCCAGTGATTTGTCGATTACTTTTTCACGCGGCTTGATGAAACTAAGATTACTTGTGCTTCCTTTAACTTGCGCGGGGTATTCCTTCGGTTATTAAACAGGAAAGTAGAACGCTTGTGTGTCACCGGTATATGATATATCCATTAAAATTAATGATATATTCGCGCGATGGTTCGGTTAAAAGACTTTCTGTAAGTTTAACTATTCCCAACCGGAAATTTTGTGATCATTGCTTTGAAATTCTCCAGCGCTTAGGTATTCAATCTTTGATCACGGTTGCAGATAATGTCAGTCATCAGCGAAATATAAATTTGCAAATAATTATCTTTCCGCGTTTTCTACACACCGTTTTCCTTTCATCTTCCGTGTGGGTATCGTCGCATTTTAATTAATAAAACGCGGAATTCTCGCAAATGAGAGAAACCAACGCTACTAACAAAAAATTTATCGTGCAGATAAATAATATCTGTCGGCCAAAAATTTCTTTCCTTTAAACAGACCGTGAAAAAAGTGACATATAATATTTTTAATATTGTTCATTAAAATTATATATATAATGATTGACAATTTATATTTTTTATAATATTTGTATATATATATATATATATATATTTTTTTTTTTTTATATGTTGAAATGCACATTTTAATTTTTATTTCTCAATGCTGTTTGCATTTTTATAGAATTGAAAAAGATATAAACGTTTATCGGGTAAAAAAAAATTATGTAAATTCTGAGGATCTTTTGAGGTTCTTTTAAAAGACTGAAATACTAAGTTATGTAAGAGATACAACACAAGGATATCTTTTGCCGAAGATGTAAGGCGTGAAAAATGCGGTTGACATATCGTCTTTCCTATGCAAGGTGACGCCTTTATCCGTGACCCGTGAACTTTTAAAGAGAAAGAAAGAGAGAGAGAGAGAGAGAGAGAAAGTAAGAGAGATAGGAAGAGAGCTGTGTAAAAAAAAGTGGCGGTAACTTGTTCCGAAGTAAGTTCCACGTAAAAATACATTGCAGTATTTTTCCCCTCGCTTCTTTTCCGCCCGATTGAGCGACATTCACTCGAACAGCTGATCAATATCCAATCAAGGGAGGTTGCTGATCGACCGCTTGTCTATCCGTTTATTACATTAGACCCTCAAGGGGACTCTGAAGCACTTTGCCGTGAATATTCGAGCCTTTGACGGAAGACGTACGGCGTAAACCCGATTAAGTAGTATTAAAAAGACCCCTCCTCAATTTTAGGCGCGCCCTTCTTACAGGCCGGCGACCCTTCGTTAGAGACGCCCGCTTCGTCTGACAATTTCGAGGTGTTGATGACTACTTACGACGAAGAAGTAGATAACCGCGTGAAAATTATTTTATTTTTAATTTTAAATTTATATACACTTGTGAAAATCATATATTCAGTACTATTATTTTTATTCATTACACATATAATTATATAATTATATGATCTTTTGTGAAAAAAAAAAATGACGTGGATCAATTTAAAGTTTCTGAACTTCTTTCTAAAAAAAAAAAAAACTCAAGGTCAAGATTACTTAATCAATATACTCGGATGTACTTTATTTTAGTAAAAGACAATTCTAAGATATCTCTTATCGAACGAAACGACATAACGCAAGGAAAGGCATAAAGGATATCCGCAGATACGGCGTCGCGTCACGATAATTCTTCCGACAACGGCGCCCCGTGTTTCACTCGTGCTGCACCCCACGTGATTTACAATCTCTAGGACTTCGTATTTCATCCCGGCTCGGGGAGGGGTGGGGGGACGCTTTTCTCGTACAAGAAACTCTTTCACGGGCTATCGGCTCTTCTCCGCGTGCACCGTCTGCTGCTTCCCTCGATTTCTTTATTTCCACCGCCGCGAATTCGCCGATAATAATATCGGAATGGGCAGCGCCGGGGTCTTTCAAAGCGCAAAACTATTTCCTGCCGCTTAATTAAAAAAGTCTTGCTCTCGGCTCGATATCAATTTCGTGTATTACTTTCGCGAGAATGCGTTCGCATAGCTATCGACGTTCCGTTCGCGCGCGTTCGAACATTTTCAATTAACCAAGCGGCTTCATCTTATTTTACGTTCGCTCCGTTCGAGATCCTCACGATGCGATCCTCTAAATATCAAATTATTTTATAATTAAAATCGCTATAAATAATATTACGTAAGTGTTGCAAAAAAAAAAAAAATTAATTGTAAATTAATTAAATTAATTGCATTTTTTTTTTAGAAATCGAATCGTGCTTCTTTGATTTATTCAATATGTTTGTTTTTTTGTACATGTACAATCGCTTATTACGTGCTTTTGATTTCTAATAAAATAAATTAGAAATTCTAGAGAGAATTCTTCGCAAATTTTTAAGTTTTTAAAAATTTTTAAATTAATTCATTTTCTTTTTTATGTCAATTACATTTTGACATATAGATTTTATGCATTCGAGCAGTTTTTAGTGTGTTATATCGTTGCCGACAATTTTATGTTCTTCGCGATCGATCCATCCGGCGTTTCTGCGGACGGTGACAGACAGATCGATCCTCTCGCCACGTGGTTGCCGTAGAGAAAGGAAGAAAAGCGGAAAAACCGGCAGCCGAGAGAAAACACGAGGGTCGCGCACGCAGCGGTAAAGAAGATTTTTGTCGACAAAGAAACCAAGGAACACGCGGCAAGAGACGAGATCTCGCGAGTGCCATACAGGAAATCGACAAAGTCGTTCCACAAATACGAAAGCCTGAAGTAACATGCGAGGTTTTGACTTTGAACAAAACGACGATACACGTTTGATGACGATCCTAATTATTCTTAGGAAAACATACCTTATATATTTAAATATATCCGACGGTATTATCTGATAAAATCGAATACTATCTACGACTAGGTTTCTCTTGCTGATGTCATAATATATACCGTGACATATTGCGTGTAAAATCACGCGTGATACCCGACATTTTAATCGGCGATTTGCATTTTGGTGACTCGGCATATTCAAATTTGATTTTATTGGCATACATTGTCGTGGATTCTGAATTAATCAAAGCATTTATCTATAAAATGCAGAAAGATTTGAGGATCCATCTATATTTATTTAATTCATCTATATTTATTTAATACAAATCTCTCGTCTAAAAATCCTTCGGAAAAGAATAAAATATATATGGAATTCGAGAAAAGAGAAAAAAGTGTACATGCGAGAATATGGGACGCACATACATATATGCATCGTACTAAAGAGATTCCATTAGTCGTATACACGTAATGGTATATAATTTCTTTATAAACGTATATATTCTCTCTTTAATTCTTTCCGCAGTGGAATATTTATTTGACAAAGCGAAATGGAGAATGGAGGAAAAAAAAAAAAAAAAAAAAAAAAAAAAAAAAAAAAAAAAAAAAAAAAAAAAAAAAAAAAAAAAAAAAAAAAAA
>JBCAUJ010000123.1:3213615-3249666 GCA_038406275.1 Cataglyphis albicans | reverse complement strand
TTCCGTGGTGGAGGGTTTGTTGGAAAAAGCGAAGGGGAGAAGGGAGGAAAAAAAAAAAAAAAAAAAAAAAAAAAAAAAAAAAAAAAACAAAAAAAACAAAAAGAAAAAAAAATGAACGAGCGCGCTAAAATGCAACAGCGCGCTGTTAATGCTTTATTCTTTACGCGTTTTCTTCTCTCCCGTCGCAAGGATTTACTTACATAGAGGATTCGCCAGTCGCGCGCATCTTCCCGCATAAGCGGCCCGTGATAAAAACCCGGAGATTATCTACGATCCGCGTCGCGTATTCCTCATCTTAGCTTTCGCGTTTTCTTGCGCGACGCGTCCCGTACATTGTACCTATTTGGATCGCACCTGGTGCCACGTGCATACTTCATCGAGAAACAAAAAAGCGAGTAGCAAGGATGACGTACTGCTATCTTTTTGTCATCCGCGTGAAGGGTTCCGTTCACGGCTTAACGAGCAAATCCGGCGGATCATTCGGAGATGAAAAATGATATTTTATAGCCTCTCTCCGTAGATATATACTCCGCCACTGTACACACCGGCGATTTTATATTTATGACTTGAGAACATTCATTATGGATGATCATTATGCAATATGCGCTGTCACGAGACAGGATGAACGTATTAGCGCAGAGAGGCAAGAGATGATTAAGTACTATAATAACGATAATGGGTGGCTTAATATTTCGTTGAAATATTTAAATAGAGATATCGCAGACACACTATGCACGCGGTGAATGATGATGAGAGAGTAGTTAAGTTTAAAATATAATGTAATTAATCTTTCGCTTATAAAAAATTGTTATTCTCCCCGTATGTAAATTAATTCTTAATTTAGTATGCGATTATATTAACATTTTCAATTTTGAATCTACTTCATGAAATTTCCATTTATTAAGATTCGCATTTAATCCGTAATGCGAGAAGAAGTTTGCTGATTAAACAAATTACCGTCATTGCTTTAGACGCCGTTTATTACACCGTGGAGTGTGTTAGCACAGCTGATGTATATTCATATAATGTAATTCATCGCTTAAACTCCAAAGATGCGCCAATGCCCTTCATTCACGTTTTATAGAATCACCTTCATCAATTCAATTAACGATTAATATTAATAATCATAGCCATAACTATAATAATTAACAAAATAAAATTTCGTTTGTTTATCTTTCAAAATATTTTAAATTTTTTAAAAATTATTTTAAAAAGAATATTATTCTGACAATAAATCGAATATTGTATTGATCTCTATTCTCAATTTAGAATATAGAGTTGGGAGAGCTATTTATCTTATCTTGTACATAAAGTATAGATTATACAGCAGGATATACATATATCTATGCTATATCACGAGGATAGATACATGAAAAAATATATGCTGCGATATGGAATCACGTTATTGCATTCAAATGTCAAATATAATACAATTCCCTTGTAGCAGACTTCCCTTTGAATCGTTTGCAAAAAGTTTTTCATCAAGATTCCTATGACATCCAATTCGAAATATCATTGATACATATGTAAAACTTTTCATTGAAGTTTAAATATTAAAATCTATGAATATATGAAGATAAAAAGTAATTTTAATTTTATTTTTTATATAATTACAATGAATATAACATGCATATACATATAATGAATATATTAGGCAATTGAAAGCCGTTATGTACAGATCCGTTAATAATCAGAGAAACAAAATATTCATAACATTTCATAAAGCGTTAAATATTTAGCATGATGAAAATGACAACATTCGATAACGACAACAAATCAACTGGTGATATGGCCTTCGAGTTTGTTTACATTATGTGTTGTGCGTACTGTAATATTGGCATAACTCATCAGTCGTTCCTTAAAACGCGAGTTTATTTTCTACATGTAAGTAACAATTTTCAACATATATTAATTAATTCCATAATTAAAAAGTTATAAACATATCAAAATAGCTATTTATTGAAATAAATATTTTTCTCGCTTTATTCATTTACAATCGAGAGAAAACCGATAGAAATTCGAATTGTAAATTACCATTCCGTTGCAGCATATTTATATAAACGATAATTATTTCCTTAATTCGTATATACATATCTTGTACTAGAATATAATCTCGGGAATAAATATCGATCGATCGACTAATAATTAATTTTTGATGCATTGAATATTTCGAATATTCATTTTTATTGCATGATTTTGAAATGTATATATATGTCTTGTAATTTATTTTATAATTAAATAAGTTATTAAATATAATATGTGTGAAGAGATGTGTCAGAAAAGAATTTATAAATAACATCAAAAAATATGCATTATTAATATAGTGCGCTCGAGAGAATTATTTTAATAACTTTTTTTTATTTTTCCGTTTAATTACTGGTTACTTTACATATCAGAGGAATCGATAAAAGACCGGCGTGGACGTAAAACCATCAACGATCTATTACTCGAACGATAAAAAAATCAGAGTCGTTTTTCCCGATAACGTCGATTAACCGGCGCTCTAATAATACGTTTGGGGACTTAACCGGAGTCTCATTTCGGTGGTCGCACGCGCCAAGGGATCTCGGGGAAATATTAATAACCGTCATAAATTTTAATGTGCTCTCTCCGCGATGGTGCTCCACCGACCATCTCTCTCTTTTACCATTCCCTCTCACACTTCTCTCTTTCTCTCTTTCTTTCTCTCTCCTCCATCTCGCTATTCCTCTCGACACAACCTTTCCTAAGGCCGAAACATTTGCCGAGATCCGCTGAAAATCGGGATTAAGCTATAAATTCCGCGCGACGGCACGACGGCATGCTCGGCATGCAAATTTATTCGCAAATTCGTTCGTTACTTCCGAGAGTGTCCGAGTGGCCTGAGGACGAAGCCGTCGTATGCCTGCAACCTGCAGCCCTTCGTGCAACTTCCATGCCAAGTTTGGCCGCCCAGAACATCTCCTACTATAACCGGAAGTCGGTATTTTTCCGTGAAATAATTTGCAATGGAAAGTGCCGGTTAAATTTCTAGATTTAATGAAAAGCAGGTTGATTATTTAAAAAATCTCTGTCGCGTAAAAAAATTTGTATAATTCGAAAGAGCGTAAAAACTTTGTAAGCTGCTTTCGCGGATTTGATGCGAAGGAGACGCAGAGTCTGAGAATTTAAATATTGTCTTAAAATAAAAATAAAAAATTATACAAATATTGTAAGACAAGTTAGCCGACTCGTGTATAAGGTACCTGAGGTACTTTATTATTGCTGCACGTGACACTTGGCGCGAGACACTATTGTGTCTCTTGACATCAGAGTTAAAATATAAAATATAAAATTGAAAATAATTTTAATCAGACTATAAGTAACGAATACGCATATTTTCCTAATGAATAATACATGCGAAATGTAATTATATACATCAGTAAAGGATTTTCCATATCATTTGTAATCGAATAATATTATACGTTTATTACAAAATTATTAACAATTTATACGCGACTCATTTGATGTGAAATTCGATGTCACGTTACAATTGGCAATTCACAAGGTCAAAGTTAAAATTGCATAAAGAGATGGTTTTACAACCGCGGTTTAACAGGATAATGATATTTCGTCAAGCGATGCGCGGAGCGGGATCGCGTCGCACAAATTTTCAAACGCTTACACGAGTAAGTAATAATTTCGCGAGAACACGGGTATTACGGATTTCCATTTCCCGTGCGTAGTGGCTTTACAAGGCTGGCAGAAACAAGCGCAATAACCGTTTTCCCGAGGCACCCGAGGGCCGCCCGCTCGACCTCTCGATTTTATTACCAACCAGGAAATATTCGCGGATCGTATTTTTCCCATGAAAATCCCGCGTCTTTTACGATCCTTTTAGTATTTTGAACCACGGTCTATATCTCTACCGCACAATTCTGTGTCACAATATATATATATATATATATATATATATATATATATATATATATTTCAATCTATAGCTAGAGATATCTTGAGAAATTTAACCGCAGTACGGTTTGGAAAGCCAAATATATCTACATTTTACAATACTAGTGCCAAAATATAAAATATAAGAGAACTTAAAGAAAACTTGAATTGACAGATATTTTATAATGTTTTATTTATAAGATTTTTTAAAGTAAACTCTCTTTCTCTTTGTGTAATTAAAATGTTATAAAATTTTTATGACTGAAGTATTAATATTAATTTTCTCCAAGAATCCTTAAATAAAAAAAGATAAGCAAGAGAGAGAGAGAGAGAGAACAGTAACAAATTAATTGTTCTACAAATATGTTTGGTCTTCATATATTATTGCTATTAAAAAATAAAATTAAATATTTTTATTTAGGAAAATTATTTATTTAAAAAACCAATTTCTAGTTTTTAATTAACATATGTTAATTTATGCGTCCTTATCGTCCAGTAGGTAATTCTGTATCACGTATCTCGCCTGGCGTGCCGACTGTTTCGAGTATTTAAGCCGAGCATATTAGCTATATAATGGCTATATAACGTGTGATCGCATTTGCACGGTCGGGCGATTGTATCCGGAACAGTTACTCTCGGCCGCCGATCCTCTCTCTCTCTCTCTCTCTCTCTCTTTCTCTTTCTCTCTCCTTCCCTCTTTCCCAATGTCCGTTTGAGAATTATTAATCCGATGTACTGACGGATCGGACGCGCGTCGTCAACCATAGTAATAACACGTACGATACCGTATCTGTAGCGTATCGTGGCATTACGCTAATAACTGTCGCTTACATCGAATACATCCGGCGATTTGCGTCATTCATATCCGGATATGCAAACTATATTGAAATGCTCAGAATATATCAAGGCGCAACTGACAGAGCATTTCTTTTTTTTTCAATGTTTATTAATTTATTACTAAATCATATTAATATAAATTTATTTTTTATTCAAAAAATTTATTCCACACTTTGTGTCTTCAAGACAAATAGATTGATTAAATTTATTTCTAAGTAATGCAAGTTTTTTAAATTCTCGAAAAGTAAATTGGGCAATGAGAAGTTAAAATGCAATGAAACATAAATAAAGGCTGAAGGATTAATATTGTTAGTATCCGTAATCACGCGATCAGTCGCTGTCACGCAAAATTGACGAGAAGCTCTCTCCGTTGTTGCCGCAGGAAAATTAATTTTTTTTATCGGAACTGCCAATTTCTCCTTCTTCAATTCGGAAACGAATATTCAGAGCGCTCGATTTTGTTAACGTTGCCAAGTAAAACCATCGTATCTTTTTGTTTCGCGGCCTGTTTCGCTCGGCAACTGGAAAGTAACGGGGTTCTCGCGGGAGTGTAAGTTCTCGCGAATCTCATTAAGCGCAAACAAAAACCAGTTCTCGCCGCTGCTAACTGTGGGTGAGTCGCAAACATCGCCGCACAAATGGGACACCCGTTTTACAATTTTACCTTGTTACGAGGAGGAAAACGCGCGCGATTGTTGCACGCCGCCAAGACTTTCCCGAAACAATACCGGCCGCATTGCTGTATTTACGGTGCCTCGTTTAAGACTGAAAGTACTGAATGTTGGAAGAACGAACATCGTCAAAAACCAACATCTCGATAAAGCTGTCTAGGTCGATTCTCGTTGGAGAAGATTGCTTGTCGTCCCTACTTTATTAAATTTCAGTATATATATATATATATATATATATTTTATTTTATAGATTCCTTAAATATTTACTCGCGGTTCTACGATTTTATCTTTATCAGATCTTTGTCGATTTTACAATTGCAATATTAATTGAGAGAAAATTGTAAGATTAATTGTAGAGTTTAAATTAATTAATAAATCCAATATATATTCCGTTTTTTTTTCATTTTAATTTTTTTTGTATATACATATACATATATACAATTTTTGCTTTACTCGTAAATAACGCAACATCGTACAATGGAAAATAAAAAAAAAGATATCTTTTTTTCAAGAATAATATTAATTAAAATATCTAACAGATACAGAATAATTAGTAAAATATTTTCAAATACTGTAATCGATCCCCGTTGATTAATTATCTTATCAATATTGCAAACTAAAAATTAATTTTCCTCGAGAAACAACGTTTACAAAGAATTCTAAATATCTAAAATTTCATGATATGTGTAAATAATTACTTGGACATATATTTTTGACGCGTTTATGAGTACGGCTTTTTTTAATAAAATAAATTCTCTTGTATAAAGGTTTTTTGCATTTGACAGGACTTAAAATACAAACAACATTCTAGAATATACAACAAAGTTGCGCTCAGTGTTTCGTTGAGCACCTCAGTTGGAACGTTTTGCTTATATTCAGTTATATGTTGTTAGCCCTTACAAAAGCATCGCGAATTATTAGTGCGCGCCAACTTGTCCGTATAACCGACCAGACTTGCTCTATTCTCATCGCGAGCTACAGAGAACAATGTTTGAATTAAAATTCAATGCGCTATTCTACGAAGAAAAGGGAATTAACTCAATAGAGAGGAACGCTTGACAATCAGTAATGTTTTATGGCATAACGAATGAAAATAGCGAAGAAAACTATTTGTTCTCGACAGAGATACGGTATTGATGACCCGTTTGTTATTATTTAATAATCTTGACAGAGCGTCCCTGTCGTTTTTTACCGAATAATGTCGCGAGCCTTCTGATGAAAATTCGGTATCAGTCTGTCCGATAATCGATATAGTATCGAAAATATTTCGAAAGTTTGCCGCGTATTGATCTATCTGACCTGTCAAAGTGTTTCAATAGGCAGTTCTATTCAAATAAAGCAATGCAATTTGCATACATGTATGTCCTAATAATTCTCAAGGAAATATTTTTTATGTAGATTATAAAAATTTCAATAATGAACGTGCGATAGGTTCTTTATTACCGATATATTTTCCGACACAAAGTTTTGGGAAAGATATTTCATAATTAAATTTAATATATGTATGTGTGGGCAACACACACAAGAATGATGACTAAATTTTTAAAGAAAAATATCGATTGAAATTATATTTTCACGCAATTATATAATATACGTATAAAATTATATGTCAATATTTTAGCCAAGAAACAATCTATTATTAACAACATCATTTCTCGATATATTTTAAATCTACATATTTATATTTTCTTGAGATTTTAGCAAAATTTCATATTCATATTTCGCCACCATTTATCTGTATAAACATGTGAAAATTTTTCAAACAACAAATTCCACCATCGATGAATATCGATGAACAGATGTCACAAACCGCGGCTATAACAGCTGGGCTGTTAATCGATTAACCGTTATCAATATCGTGTTTTGTTATGTCGAATACGATACGCATGTATATATATATATATCTATATATATGTAGAGGATCAGTTTCCGACACACGGCAATGGTCATTTGAACGGCTGCGCTCTCGAATCCGTATATACACGCATATTCGTTCATTGGCACGTCAGTTAGTAAAACGAGCATGAGTGGTGGGAAAGGGGGAGGGGGAGATTGGTCCGATAATGCGCACGTACACAGGGATATTGTGCGAAAGGATACGCGCTCGAGATTTCAGGTGTATGAAATTAAACGCGCCGCTCTCTCCCATGACACGATAATCACGATACGACACCTCCGACAGCTGTCAGAACTGATGGGTTTGGGGGAGGGGGGAGGAGGGGAGGATCGGATGGCAGGTAATTTAAATTGCCTTATCGTGGACCGGCTGCTACCCGCGGCATTTCTCGTCTCTTCCCTCAGTTGCTATTTATCCCTCGGAAATCGTTAACTCTGGAATGATGTTCATATCTCTTTGTCCCTTAATAACGTTCATAAGAAACGTACACCGTTTCATTAAATTTTTAGAGAGACTATAAAGTTAAATAAAACATATTTCTCCTTTGACACGTGCGAATTTGTATTGTGATATCATACGGTTTGTCTCTCATATATCACTTTAAAATAATTTCATTAAAGTTACGATAAATTTTTGTATAAGAGCTTCTCCGATTTGCAATGAAAAAATTTCTATTTTTGTTGAATCGAATACTAGAATACAGTGGTAAAGAACTTGTTTTACAGAAGGAGGCAATTTATTTTGATAACTTTATACGTGGCGCAATAAAACGACACATAAATCAGTTTTATACTCCACATTATTGCACGGTGTATCGTTTTACGGCTGATTTTGGAAGTTACCTCTTCACCATTTGTTTTAAATTCTACGTAGTATGTATCGCGTATAAAATATTACGTTATAATTCATTTTCCGAAAATTGCTCTATTAAACATTTCCCTTCCGGAAATGTGAGTCGTACGAAGAAAATAATATTCGAGCGCGACGTGATAATTTTGGCAGTAAAAATCATATGTAAAATTCGCGTTTCTTCATGACTTTGTAAACAGCTGGCCGGTCCGTTTACATAAGAGCGAAAACGAGAGAATTAATGCGCGCCCGGCGTTATTCAAACGATACGTCATGCCATTCCGAATGCAAGATATGTCATCGGCACCGCGCTTGCTCTCGCTCGCGCTAAATTATTTCCGGTGATATAGGGCCTGCGCCACGCTGTCAAAAGCCCCCACAGTAACGCAACGATATATCCCGTCCACGGCTTGGCGTTATTCGGCTAATTGAAGCACGTGTCATCTCCGCGAAGCTGACGCTCGGCGGCTTTATTGCGCGGAACGCGCCCGACTTTTCGACCTGCAAATAGAATTACGACGGTGCCATAAGAAGTGCAACGGAACGACGGCACGACTCGGCTCTCGCATCCGTGAGGGAGGAGAACGATAAAATATTTTTAACCCCTCTGATCGTGCGTCGAGAAATTTTCGCTCGGCTTTTCGCGAAACGTAGCCATGATAACGATTATTTTCAGGAAATTTCATTTGGTTGGAATTGGTCGATTTTTCTTCCAAATTATTGCGTTTAATCCTATTTAAGAAACCATTAACGAAAAGTGAAAAAAAATTTTTTCATTAACTTTTCGCGTGATGGAAAATAAATATATGTTCATATATTCAAGCATGTTTATATCAAATTTATATTCGTATATAAAAAAATTTACTAAACTACTTTCGTATCTTCAGCAAATGCGTTTCAAATATAACTTCGTTTTTCAATTAATTAAATATGTATGTACCCAATCTTTATAAGATATTCGTATAGAAAAGCTACAACGGGTCACTCTTTAATTGAAGAAAACTTGCGGCGGAGCTCTTTGCTTCATAATTAAAGCGATCGCCGACATCGGTGTGCGGTAAAAACGCAGTCATGCAAAGTTGTGCAAATAGTTGCTCGCGGAGGCGAAATCTCCCATTAAATCTCCCACTAACTTTGCCTACGAACCGTCATATCACGATCGAGCAAACAATTTCATTCGTAATATTCGTAATCGCATATAAAAATATGTACCTTTCGTGGACATGCATTTATTGCTCTTTCATCGATGCCACGTTCACGAATAATTCATAATTTTGTAATCCCTACATTAACACGAATTGAAGACGTGGATATTTTTGCTAGGCTTTCAATCAATCGCGAAAGATATAAATATACAAAGTGTCTCGGTATTTAAAGAAGTAAATGTCGTGCGTGCTTTTTCCTAACGCACATCTTGTAAATTCCTCTCTGCTATTGTGCATTCGAGAAGGACGTCAAGACGACTGCCAGTTGTGCGGTTAGATAAAAGCAATAACATGTATTCCTTGCGTTTGACAAGAGGAATCCTCAATCGATCTGTCTGTGTAGCGATAGCAAACAGCGGTCTATCTATTGGTGCGGGAGAGGCGTCTATACGTACACACGCGATATATCATCTGCTCTCCCATAGCCTATCGGCTGACATTTGCAAGCGACAATCGCGCGCGATATATTACAGGTGGTTCAATTAGAAACAGATTAACCGCATCATTTGCCGCGTTATCGCGCGCTGCGGCGTCTATTTGTATCGCATATTGCATTTCGCGCATTTCGTGCAAATGATGTCTGACCGTAGAGCTTCGTTCGCGCCACGTTTATTTCGCGCCTCAATTATTCACATAACACCAGACCTAAAACGCGCCCCGCATAAGCGCGCTGTGGTAACTCAACATGCATAATGTGCGTGCTCTGGTTCGCGTGTCTTAGCGTTAAATTCAATTAACGCGACACTGATGTAATTATTATGATGTTGTATTAATTATATTAATATAATTATATTAATTATATTAATTATCGCCCATAATGGCGAAATTATTACAAGCCTGATCAACGTAACAAGGACGCGATTGAATGTAATAATGTAAACTGCTTATTTATTTTAGCTCTATTATTGTTCTCTCGCGATGCACGATTTTTCATTTTCGTATTTTCAAAAATAATAAGAATATTTAGATATGTATATTTTCTTTAATTTCACCTTATAAAAAGTATCTTGAATCGATCTTTTAGATATTTTGGTTCAAAATTTCAGGTAAAAAGATATTATATTTAAAAAATACAATAAAATACAATAATTGAAAATTACAATAAAATATATATTATATTCAATATTTTAAAACATTGAATATATATAAATAAAGAGGTAGATATATATTTATAATATATTTTAAATACATAATTCACTTGACCGATTGTTTATAGGATATAATTTTATGTCAATTTTTTCGCAGCATCAAATTTTAAATTACAAGTAATCAAAAATGATACTTTTTTGAAAAAACTGAGCTACTAACGGGCAACAAAGATTTATCAATCTCAATTAGACTTAATACAGTCTTAACAATACGTGTGTCTAAGAGATATTCTATAATCTATATCATCTATATCATCACAATGATCCTGATTGATCCTACACATTACCGCTGACGTAATAATCTTGTCGTAATCGCGTCTTCGAAGTGAACAAGACCCACGCGATCGATGAGGCATTTCGATCGCGTTCGGAGATGCATTCGACGAGACAGCACCATAGTGGACACGGTGCGTTATCGACGTGTCTATCCGCGACGTTTCCGCGCACAGACGGTTGGACGAAACGATCGCGGTCGGATACCGTGCATAGCCGCCCCGACCGGACTGTCATCGACATTGTTGCGGCGCGAGGATCGTGGATCGAGGGGGTGAGGGATGAGTTTGGGTCGCTCGCGGTTATGCACCCTCAAGCTAATGCGGCTATTTGAGCGCATTGCTCGAACAGGCGCCTCCCCGACGCCGAAATACACTGCGGTCGGATAGATAAACGACGCCAAAGAGCTCATGCGATAGACACGTCGCTCTAATCGCTAATCGCACACTTATGACCCTTTCGATATAAATGGTGATTAATCCTCGGAGCGGATATTCTTATAGAATCCATTGATGCTTTTAGTGCAATTTAAATCTGCTTAAAAATCGATTTATAAGAAATTTTTATGTATTAATTTCAATCTAAATTATTATTTCTAATCAATTATTTCTAATTAATTAATTATTAAATAGAATTTTCTGTGAAAATATTAAAATAATTCCACGAGTAAGTCGTGGGATAAGGATTTAAAGAGAGAAAAAGAAAATGAGAAAATGTGCAGAGTATAATATATATAAATTGAAGAAAATAAAGAAAAATATTTTAAAATTGAAGAAAAAAGTTGTTTATCCGTAAATTAATTTTATCAAACGCACCGCTGGAGTTTGGTATGCTGAAAACAAGCAGTTTATCAATACAAGCAAAAATACAACTGCAAAATTATGACATAGTAGTTCCCTTCACACAGAGTCGAATATTCTCTTCCCAATTCAATATTTCAAAACGACAACAAGCGAATGCCCCGTCAGTTTATTACCAACAATTCTCTCTCTCTCTCTCTCGTTTTGCCTTTCATTTGTTCAGTTTTAGTCGTGAAATTTCCGATAAACAGACGAATGACATATGTAAACGACCGAATGCTCCATCGCCGTCACAGCGGGATTAACACGGCGGCGCTCTACTCGTTAGTCCCGAGTTTCGAAACACGACAAAATTGCACTCGCAATCGTTCGTCGTCAAAAGTCTAGGTGAGGCAAAATTTCTCTTTCTCTCTCGTACGATGCGTTGTCAATACGTGAAAAATCTGCGCTCGTGCAATTCTCAAAAGTGCGCGCGACATCAAGAATCCACACAAGATTGTCATCAAAAGTCATGTTCGAAGAGCAAATCGCGCTTGCCGATTTCAAAATTCAGGATCGACGGATTGTCAAAAGATTTCTCGAATTTTCAATTTTATGTTGAATGATGTTTAAAAAAAAAAAAAGATATAAACAAATTTTAAATAAATATATAATAAATTTTAAATCGTGTGATTAAAAAAGTGCAATATTATTATACATACATATAATTATTATAAAAGTAGATATGCGTGTGGAAAACTTGAAAGGGGACTTTGCGTCAAACTTTTTTTTTTTTTTTTGATGAAGCAACATCCCCGCGTTACGTCCCATCTGATATTTGCGTACGACAAGGATAAACAAACGCAGGTAGATTAAACGATTGCAGTCAAAATAAATTCTACCCTCGGTGTCTCGTACTACGCTGCAGAGAGAATTCCTTCAGGGGACCTTCCACCGTCGCTCTGTAAGAAAAGAGAAAAAAAAAAAAAAAAAGATGAGTCGGGGAGAGCTCACGGTTTAGCGAGAATTTACCAACTTTACCGGGTTCCTCCCTTATTTACCAGCCGCACCCGTCGCGAACACGTTCGGAATCGCACTCGAATCACGCCGGAAGGCTTACTTAGAAAGGGAAAGGCATCCGATATACATCATCCGTGCACATACACACATACACATCGTGCACAGACACACTCCCCCCCCGCTCACGTTGTGAAAGGGCATGTGCGCGCAAGAAGTCCCGGATTCGTGGCAGGGCGAACCCGGGAATTCGTCCCCGATGATGGAAGAGGATATATAAAAAGAATCTCGCGCGTCGCGGTACTCGAAGTTTACCCATCCTAACGACCGTCGTCGTCCTGTGCAAACTTGATGTCGTCGAATGGTGACGACGACGACAACGACGACGAAGGCGGCAACCGTGCACGCCCTGTACGCGCAAAGAATTTTCATGAATCGACGGAAAATCCCGGGTATATGAGTACGGATTGCGCCGACTCCTTGAGATTGTCGGGATAGATGGGTAAAAATTAACGATTAATAGTACCACGCCATTCATTTCTTGTAATTAAAAAAAAAAAAATAAATAAAATAATGGAATATATATGTCTTTTATAATTCCTGAAATTCTCTATCTCAATCAATATAAGTTTGAATTAAGAATTTATGTGACTCGTGTTGAAACATTTTTCTTTTGATTTTCCGCATCGGATGAAATGTTAAAAAAAATTTATAAAATATTTTCTTCAAATTCTCTTTTCAAACGCTCTTTTCAGACATCCATTGATAGGCAAAATTGAGTTAATTATTTATTGTGCAAGGAAAATCGATGATAAAATTCGTGCGATCCGCTCCAAAAGGGAGATGGAGAAAAGGGAGGCAAAAGAGGGACGAAACAAACCGGAAATTTGACGATACGAATATGCGACGACAGCTGTCCGATGGAAACGGATTCGGTCCCACGTTGAGCCGAAACCAAAGCGGTGACGTCACGCCCTGCGATGACACGTGCGGCCGAGATTATTCCGACAGACATTTTGACAGAGTCACCCAGCTAGCGGCGGTCAAATTATCAGAGTCGGTTATATATCGAGTACAATATACATTCCCTCGGAAAATTCGAAAATGCACGTCTCTCTTTTCCCTCCCACTCCCATCTCTCTCTCTCTCTCTCTCTCTCTCGCGAGATCACAATCGGATTTTCATCGATCGGACCACATGACGGAATTTGGCCGTCGAGATACGCTGCTCTACTTCGGATGTGAAGAAAGTTGCTGTGTAGAACAATAAATTCGATATAAGTGAAACATGTGCTGTCAATAAGTTCGTAAGTCAGGATAAGAATTGGAAAACTGGTATTTGATCCAAGAACCATATGACGTTTGATATTAAATTTCAGAAGAATATCACGTCAAGCTATATTTTTCCGCGCGATTCTTACGGTATAATAATCGCATGATACAATTTATTTAAACATTTAACCGTAATGTCATAAATATTTAACAAACCAGTGGTTTGTACAAGTGAGAATACATGCTATTATATAATAATAATAATATCAGTATTAATATTAGGTTAATATCAATATTAAACGAACATAATTTTCAATATAAACAGTTTAATAATTCAGTCTAGTAATGCATCAATTCACTCATCGTGCATCGCTCATAATCGCTCATAAATTGACGTTAATCATTCATTTCATTCAACATGCAATTATCATATACAATCATATCTAATATAATTATTATGTCACCCTGAAGTTATAGCATCTACAAATAATTATGATAACGTAATAATTAGAATAACGTTTAAAATAACATAAAAAAAAAATGATGTTGCGTATGTATAAATTTATAAAATAAAACAATATGTATATATACAAAATGTATCATTAAAGTAATATCTTTCATGTGTAAAAGTCAATCGATTCAGAAATCAATTTTAGTCCAACAGCTGATTTTATATATATAATGGTACTTTTTTTATAGACTGTAGTATTTTTTTAAATTTCACTAAAACTATGTCATATTTCCTAAAGTGATTGCAATGTAACTGTACTTTTATGAATTTTTCTAAAACGGTTCACACGGGAAACTCAAGGGTGGAATCTCTAAGAAAACCTCGACAGTTTTATATATTTTCCGTCGAGTCAACCGTCTAGCCAGGCCACGTGAAATTCACCTCTTTGTAAACTTGTTTGACATTCGGCATCGGAAGAGTGCAATAAAAAGAGGAGGATAGAGGACTTCTCTCTCAAGTCGAAATTATGATACCTATACATTGCTGTGCAGCCACGACGAAGATGCGATTTCAGTCAGAAATGAGATTTCACCCCCGAATCTAATATCGGGACGTAAAAATGAAATGTACTTTCCGGAACTTTCCGTTCCTCCGTGTGTGGATCATGTAGAGAAGCATATAATAAAAAATACCATTCACAAAAATATTATCTTGTCGAAAAGTTACAAATATTTACCCGCGTTATATACTTCTCTGAATTTTTAACGAATGTTTTTATTGAAAATTCAATACACGTATATATTGTAGCGAATAAGTTAGAACCGGTTATTTATTTATATTTTGTCGCTTTTTTATCGCTCTGTAAACTTGTAAACTTTGTTTCTTTTCCGCGGTATATACTTTATATATATATTTCGTCACTCTGGAAAATCACGAGATAACTATATATTAATATCCCATAAGTCGTGCAATTACATTCTCTTAATGCAGTCTAAAATGATGTTGCCATTAAATGAAGTAAATATGGTTATATGCGAAAATGATACAATATATTCTTAATATGAGAAAAAAAATATATATATATATATATAATTTGTTTTACGCGCGCGCTTCGCCTATTTTTTCTGAATGCAAATGTTTTGACACTTGGTGATGCACAGCTGATGGAAGGAAAAACATACAGGTACGCATGTCGCGACACGAAAATAAACGAGACACGCTGCTTCGTTGCGCAGCATCACCGACGGAGATTCGATTTATTTCGCAGAGACGAGATGTCGGGCTTACAGATATAATACTCGATAAGTGCGTTCGATCGCATGGAAAAAGACGTCGAGGAGGAAAAATGCCTCGCGCGATATGAGCGCGCTCTCTTCCATTGTGTTTTCAGCATCGATATTTCGTCACTCTGTAAAATCACGAGATAACTATATATTAATATACCCCACAAGTCGTGCAATTACATTCCTTTAATGCAGTCTAAAATGATGTTGCCATTAAATGAAGTAAATATGTTATATGCGAAAATAATACAATATATTCTTAATATGAGAAAAAAATATGGATAATATTTAATACTTAAAATGCAATTTTTTTTCTCTTTAAAATATATGACATATTTTAATTTGCCTTTTATTTTCATGAGATAAATTTGAAAAATTTTAAATACCTAGATCCAATAAATAATTAAAAATAAATATCTTTATATTATGATGAAACAAATAATTATATAATTTCTCAGCCTGATAATACATCAGTCAGGACCTTTAAATATCGTTGCGAGGAAAAGCTACCGATAAATTTTAGACTGAATGCCAAACCCTCACTGTCGATATGATTTTCGCGATTTTCGCTGATCCATGCTCATCATCAGCCGTTCCTGTTTTTTGCCATTCGTCTCTCGATACACGAGGAGAGATACGTGGGTATGGGAAACTGCCATAGGAAAAAAAAAATTGGTCATATCAAACATCGAATCCCGCTGAACTATGCACCGACCCGCGCTAATAAGCGTGGAAAACGTCGAATGAAAGGATTCGAGTGGAAGCGAAGTGGTAAAAAAACGACGACGACGGCACCGTTGAAACTTTATTAATCCCTCTCCCGTTGATCCTAACCGCCCGGCGACGTGTTGGACAAATTTCTCCACGTTCTCCCCTCTTTCAGTTTATTCATTTATCCTTTTTCTTTCGTTTTCTACGCGATGTGATCGTCAATTTTTAACGCGTTTCCGTCGTGCTTTTTAATCGCGTTATCGCAACGACCTGCGTTTTCAACGATATTTTTGAATAGCCTCACATGCGCGCCTATCACCGGTTCGCACGCTGCTCTTTATTTAAGCGAATGGCACTCTTTGTGAAGGATTTCCGATGGATTGCAGATAGAGTATATTGCCGAAAGTGGAGCTGCGCTAATTGCGAGGATTTCACGTGATATTACTGTCGATAGTTGTTCGATGAGATACTCATCTTTAAATATTCGCAAAACAATGCGATTCCATGCCTTTCATTTTTTTCTCCAGTGAAACCTACACTGTAAACAAATTTTCTACAAATTCAAGCTCATTTTTTTCTAAATTTTCAAATCTGGGTGTCTAAAATTTCAGACACTCCGTCTTAATCATTAGAGTCGTTTTTCTAAAAGTTCAGAAGAGTGTGTCTGAAAATTGGAGTGTGTTTAAAAATTCAGACATTGTATTCGCGAAAAGCTTCATCTAAAGTTTGTCAATTTTTTTTAAATGCATTCAAACTTTTTTTTATGTAATCCTATCATTAAAAATCGAACAACAATTTTTCAAACATGGAAACGTGCGTGTTGTTTCAAAATATTGTCACGAGAATATTCATGCTTTTTTACCTTTACTTACCACATTACGTGTGTCTCCCTAACAGATGTTTCGCGACACGCAAACGGCTTTGAATTTCGCGGAAACCTTGTTAAAAGCATGGGGTCCTAATTAGTGATCCGTTCGAAAATAAATCTCGCGAATGTTGAGTAAATGACGAAGATTTAAGAAGAGCGAGAAGAATTGAATTTATCGTTGTTGCATGAAATAAATAAATAAAAAAAAAAAAAAATACTCCTTTAATCGTATTTCGAGAATAAATGTTTAAACAATCTATCGATGAGATAATTTTAATCCCATAAAAAATCTGTGTCGCGATAAATTCGCGTCAAGCGAAATATAGAATCGAGGTAGGTGAATAATTAAAACATGCTACGCGCGCGCTTTATAAATAATTCAAAGGAAAATGAATATTTTTTTACGCGTGCGAAACGCAAAAGGTTGCGCATCTACGTTATGAAAACTCGCAATGGACGTACGCAAACATTTAATTTCACTTTTCAACAGCTTGGCTGTCCTGAAACTTCTCGGTGCTAAAATTGCAGAAATATTTCGTTAGCTGAGTGTTATCAGTTTGCTAAAAAATTTTGTTTAATTACAAAGCAATAATGATTCTATTAATGAGACAAATTGTAAATTATTTAAATTATTATTATTATTTAAATTTCTCATCTCATCGCAATTATAATTTATATATCGTTAATATCATGACATAATAATATAAAAAAATTAAACTTTCACCGAATAAATCTTAAAAAAAAAAAGAAAAATATAAATTTTCGCGGAATTCAATAAAAAATCGATGATTAAATAACGTCAATGGCTGACACGATATAACAAAGCTAATAGGCATTTCTTCGCATCGCACACATTTTGCGGAGTATCCTTAAACCAGAAAGAGTTGAAGGGTATATGAATCCGAAACACACCGGAAAAGTACCTTTGCCATGATACTCTAGTCCTTCGCAGATCCTTCATGTCTCTCTTCCTTCTGTTATTTCTCATCTTTCCGTTTGATTCTTCTGAGAATAATTACTGATTTTTCGCGCTCTCTTTCTCCTATCACTATTCTTTTGTACCCCTTTTGTCTCCCCCAGTCGGGTGCCACGAATATCGTTGTGTAAAATTCTCTTTCTCAGAACTTTTTCGCAAATTTTCCATTACACACGTAAGCAACGCCGGCACTTAAAAGCGAGTCAAGAGAGCCCGTAATATTTGCGCAAGCAAATCGCGTATGAGATAGGTTTCCATCCTGAATATCTCATTACTAATGAAAAAGCACGAGTTCCATAAAAATGTAAATTACCGCGTCCGAATGTAATAGAGCAGGATGAAAGAATAAACGGCACGCTTTTCGCTACGAGTGTACACGTTACAAGAGCTAAAGGGCCGTATATTTGAAATTGTTTGGACCGCTTTGGAGCGTGTCTCTGACAGCAGCGACTTTATCAGCGATGCGGGAAAATATGTTGTGTTTCCGGTTGCATCTCCGCGAAAGCGCAGGAGACGCGACTGGGTGAGATGGGGAGGGGGAGGGGGAGGGGTTGCGGGCGGAGAGGACTTTTAATTTACAAGAACTAGCCCGGCAAATATGCGGAGACGCGACTGGAATCGGTAACAAGTATCTCGTGCAGTGGCAGCGCGCCAGACGACATTATTGCATCCTAAACTGCGTTTAAACGAAAGCGCGAGTCGAGATTGCGAGAGCGGGAAGACGGGGAACGAAACGCATCGAGTAATAAATGCGCCTTCTCTCTCTCTCTCTCTCTATCTCTCTCTCTTTCTTTTTATCTGATTTCTTTTTCATTTCTTTTTCCTTTTTTTATGCAAAAATTCGTGCAAATAGATGTGACTTGCGCTCTTTGTGTTCAATTTCTTTTGTTAGCAACGCGCTAAATCAATTTTGCCGCGCAATTTCCGATCCGTAAATAGAATTATTTTTATACGATCGGCTAATTTAATTTATTCAATAATAGGTTCGATACAGTCAGTTTCTCAAGTATTATCCTATGAGGTGAGATTTATTTTAATATTTAGTTTTAATAATTAAAGTTTTAGTTTTAATAATTACAAGAGAAGAATTTCACCAAGATAATGACAAGCAGTGTAATCAATCGACGAGTGATAATATAATTTTTGCGCGATTACGCGCGTCGTAATAAACAAATAAATTTGATAGAAATTCGAAACGTGACTTTCCACCTGTTTTACGCGAGCGCTCGCACTCGCACAAAAAAAAAAAAAAAAAAAAAAAAGAAGAAAAAAAGGTCGACCGGGATTATCGAGTCTCGCTCGCTTTTACATCAAAGGCATGCTTTGCTGCTAGTGCTGCTGCTGTAAAAAAAAAAGAAGATTAAATCGCCAACTCCTCCCCCCCCTTCCCCCTTGTGGCACTCGCTCGTGTATGTCCATGTTCGTATGTTTACTTGCGGATGCGTGGCACAAAATTCAGGGTGCGTCGTTTGAGTCTCGTCACCTCAAAGCTACTATCTCTGACCCTCCGACGACGATGACAACGATTCGCGCTCGCTTTTACTACGACCGTTATCGCCGATCGTCAGAAACATGGAAGAGAGAATTCCGGTTTAGGTGAAAATTTAAATTCCCGATGCTCCCACCTTCTACGCGCATTCGAGGCTGTGAGGCCTGCCGATGCTTGGCATATTATTACCGCGCGGTATACGCTCTACATACGGTGTACAAAGTTCCGCATAGAGGGTGGAT
The DNA here is from genome assembly GCA_038406275.1 of Cataglyphis albicans. Classification (NCBI taxonomy): domain Eukaryota; kingdom Metazoa; phylum Arthropoda; class Insecta; order Hymenoptera; family Formicidae; genus Cataglyphis; species Cataglyphis albicans. The sequence continues at coordinate 3,229,790 of JBCAUJ010000123.1, read as the reverse complement.
GAGATACGCTACCCCCGAGGATTGCGCATAGGGGATGATCGAAAGAGGGACGACGAAGTTGGCGAGGGTCGTCCTCGACGTTGTTGTCGGATAGAACGAGGAGAAAAGGCGACGTAGATTATTATTATGCCGGACAAGTGGTCGATCGCCGAGCTCCCTTATTCTTTCGGCTCGTTAGGCACGAGCTTGGAGACAATGTTTCATACATAAATGTTGGACAGATAATTGGTCCATTGGCGCATTCATTCGCGATGATTCCTTTAAAGCGAATCGCGCACATCTTGTTTAACCCATTCGGGCTTTATTGTTCGATTTCAAGAATATGTATTTATTAAAAATTAATGTACTCGAATAATACATAGTTGTGTGTTGAGATCAAATGTTTCGAAAATTCCATAAGATGTTTAAATATAATAAAAAAAAAAGTAGAGATGAAATAAACCTTAGTTTGTATAGATTATCAGAAAAAAAATACACACTTCTAGAATAATAGGCTTTCAAATGATTTCTTAAAATGTATGAAGTATAGTTTTATGTAATTTCGCGACCTACTGTAATTACTTCGAAACTTCATCAATAAATCAAACAAATACTCCGCGAAGGTTGAAATATTAAATTAAAATCTCTCGATCGTTATGAGAGACGCAGTGAGATTCGTCAAATAATTTATAATTAAAATTTTATCTTAGCAACTTAGGACACCCTGTATAGAAACGAATGAGGGGCGATCGTGTTTCGTGTGTATTCGAATGCTTTGTAATTCAGTGCAATATTCGTAAACAGTTGCGCTGCGCGTCCACGCTTGGTACGCCTAATTCGGGGATAATGCGGATAAATGTCCGGCAGATACCGAGTCCATTGCATGTTCTGTAAGCCGGATATTTCTCTATACCACTTGTACCAAGCGAGATCCCGCGCATAAACAGAGATAATCCGCCATCTGTGCGTTGTCCACCGGCAAAATAATTAACAGAACGTGAAAGCCTCACTGTGTAAAATATTATTCGACAAAATTTTAAACACACGATGAAGATTTTTTTTTCACAAATAGAGAATCAAGTATTTAAAGTTATTTTATATGTCAAAATTATTTTTTAAACGTATATTTTTTAGCCAAGATTAATTATATTCTTCGAGTTTCATCGCAGCTATCTTTAATTGATATTTGCTAATTATTTTGATTATATATATTGTTGATTATATTTGATAATGATGTAATATTATTTATAATGATGTGGAATATAAGATATTTTTAATATTTTATTCTGTATTTATATTATGCATTATATAACACATCACTCAATAAGTCCCCGGTCTGACACATTATGGCAACATTGTTGACAGATCCACGTGATTTCTAAAAAAAAAATTTCTTTTTCTTAGTTACACCAAAGACTTATTGAGTGATGTGTTATATTATAAATTATGCTGTTCGTTTATTTTATCGAATTAATATTTAAATTTTGTAAAACTTCCAACGCGTCGCCCTCTAACGCATTTTACCCATAGAAATTGGGTCATGATAGCCGCATATAATCTGTGCGTTCACACATTTTACTCGCCGCGTTTATCCAACCACGGTCCCTTCCCAATGGGGTTTTATCGGGTTGCTTGTCGGTAGCCTCGCATTCTCCATGCGTGAGTGACCAAAGAATTACCGCGCCTCGTTCCACACGAGAGACCGAAATGGAGGCATTCCGTGAAGCGTAACCCATCCCAGTCGATTTCCCTCCATTATCGTTGGTTTAAGGACGAACGGACGACCGATTCTCTGATGCATGGACCGCGATGCGCGGGAGCTTGCACTTTTTAAGAAAGGACTCGGAAAGCACTCGGTTGCATTTGATACAAAAAAAAAAAAAAAAAAATAGGGCATCACGAGTATTAATTTATTCATCTCCATTGAAAAGTATATTAGCTATTTTTCTATTTTCATTCAAAATTTAATGAATTCAACATTTCTTGACAAAAGCAATTTTGTTTTTTTTTCATAATTATTAAACTACTCGATTTTTTTCTCCTAATTATTAAAATTGTATCTCAATATTTTACAAATATATAAAAAATGAAAATATAAAATTAAAAAATTAAAATATAAAAATACTAAATATAAACGTGTATAATTTGCTAAAGATATACTTTCTTTTGCAGAGCGTAATAACAAAAATGAGCAATTTATAATTTACACAGCGGGCGGTCCATATTATTAATTGCGAAATTAAAAGGCAACGAGAGAGAGAGAGAGAAAGAGAGAGAGTTTAAAATCATTCAAGTGCAACGAAACGCTCGTTTGTAAGACGCGAACTTAATCAGAGGAAACGACTACGAACGGCCACGCGCGCCAGTACACCATTTCGCCGAATAATGTTCGTTTTATGCTCGTTGGCTCTCATTAATTGCTAAACGCGACTGATGAACGATAAAGACAAAGAGAGAGAAAGGGAGCCGTTGCCACGAGTGTCCAGTTGACTGGAGGTCGATAAGATCTCTGGTTCGCGTAGCCAGTAAGATTTATTACTCAAAGTGGAGGCCGTGCAGGATGCAGATGTGGACAACGATAAGCGATTGTAGGTAGCGGATTAATAATACCGAGAGCATACGATGATGCAAGTAGTGCATTCGACGAAGGCGGTGCTAGAATGATTGCAAATTCGCCGGGTTTGCGATTCATTAGTCGCATGATAGCGTGGGCGAATTGACAAAGCTGTCCTATTCAGAATAAAACAAAGAGAAATGCAGGATTTTTTTTTTTTTTTTTTTGATAAGAAAAATCAAATTCTAATTATGCCTATCTATTAATAATATTTTATATATAATCAAAATTTTGTCAATAGAATAAAATAAAATATTGAAATTTATATTTAAAAAGTCGATGCGATTTTTATTTTTCCTAAAAAAGTCAGAGAAAATTCCAATTTATTAAAGTTTATCCGATTTATCCGGCAGAAGGAAAATTCCCTGAGACTTCGTAAACTTCGCATATCTCGTGCAAGTTCCGATAAAGAACAGATGGCCTTGACATTAATAGAAAAAACACAACTCGCGGACTCTGACGCGATGATCATAAATTTGTAAGGGTGCGAGTAAAATTTCTGATCGCACCTCGCGTAAGTTAACAGTCGACCCAGGGCGAGAAATGTAAGAGAAGGAATTATGCAGCGCGCTACACTACATTACTATATGCATCCGTTACGAGCGGTAACTACGTGCCGGGAACCAGACGACAGTTTGCACAATCGTAACAACCGTGAGCGCGGCTCCCCTTCCCTCCCCCTCCCCCCATAAAATACGCCTCCTTTGTCTCAGCAAACTATTGTATTTATCCATCGCGGTTGTCTCCCTTTTTCGGCCCTTTTTCGCCGTCGTCGCTCTTTAACCACCAACGGCGACGCCCTATCCTCTCCGTTCCGGTTACGCAGAGCTTCTCTTCCGGCCGCACCGGAGACTCGTGGCCTGCGGGCAGCTTCTCTCCATTCCTCCTCCCTTTTCCCCCCTTCCATCCCTCCAAAAAAAAAAAAAAAAAAAAAAAAAAAAAAAAGAGAGAAAAGAAAAAGTCTTTTGCATATTTTATTTAATTTCGCACTTCGAGCCTCGTTTCGGCGACAGTCTGAAGAGAAAGAAAAAAAAATAATTCACGGCGCGGAGACCGAGAACTTCGTATCATTGAATTGTTATGATTAGAGCGAGAGAGAGAGAGAGAGAGTATTAGCGAGTCGATGGTAATCCTTAACGAGTAAAAATATTTCGATTCGAGCGATCATAATTGACTTCATAAATGTAAATCTCGAAGTTTGAAATAATTTTTAATTCAATTCGTATGGCGAAATAACGAATTTAATTATAAAATTATATATATTATTTTTATATTATATATTATTATTATAATATATTTTCTTTTAAAGTTGCTTCAGTAAATATAAATCTTATTGCTTAATAAGCTGCGGAAAAATGTAGGTTCCAGCAGCTTAAAGTAATAATTTTTTTTCCTCTAAAAAATGCATTTTTAATTCAGCGGCGATAAGTGACACTACTTCTATCATTTTGAAAACTTGTTCTACATTTTTTCACGTATAGATAAATGGATAGAGAGAGGAAGATTGAATGTGTGTATGAGAGAGAAAGAGATGAGGAACGATATTTCCGGTTCGCGTATGCGAGAGGAGTGTGCGAACAAAGCATAACCCGGAGGTACGAACGTAGGCTCTCTCAAGGGTGTCCGTATTTCCGGTCAGTGAGCTTCGCGACAATGCGCTAAAGGAAGCGGACAGGGGACGCGGTGCGTCAAGTGCTTAAAATATGTCGTGCGTTGATAACTATGAAACTCCGGCAAAGCACCGCAAAGAAGGACGGCCTTTCATTCGTGCCGCCCGCTAGGCGGCGTCTATATCTAGAAAAATACTGCACTCAGGAAAAGAGAGAGAGAGAGAGAGAGAGAAAGAAAAAGAGAAAGAGAGCACAAAGCCTCTCCGAGGGACAAGTGCGATAATTAAACTCGAGTGACTTTCAACCGTGGCCTTTAACCCTCTTCGTTCTGCTATGGGTCAGTTTCGTTCCGAATAAAATTAAAATTTGTTTCGGATATTAAACGTCATTATATATCATCTTCGGTAATATCAATTAACTATTAAAAGTCACATATGGGTCATTTTAATCCTATCGATACTTTAACGCTAGAATATCCCGAAGGCCTTTTAAATCAAATAAAAAGAAATGTTTAAAATTTAATTTTTAACTTTTTTTTGTACATGATTATATTCTGCAGAGATCTCAAGGAATATATGTAAATTTTTGTATACAGATTTTTTTCAACCACTTTGACAGCTGAAACTGCGACAAGACACATGTGACAGAGTAAAAAATAATAGGCTGACCTGCAAAAGTTAATTTTATTCAAATTATCCTAAAAAATATTTGACTTATAATATTTCTGTTTTTAATTTCTCTCTACGAATTATCTTGCGAGAAGAGCGTTAGTCGCGTACAAATATTTTTATGTCTTTCTCTCTCCTTTTATCGGTTTTCTGTATATATAACTCGACGTTCTTCTTCTTATCATTTCGTATTAAATCGCGTATTAAACCGCGTATCGAGAGAAAGAAAGAGAGAGAAGGCGCATTCGCGGCACTAATCTAAATGATAAATATACTTTCAATTTCCTGCATTCGATTTCCGAGACGACGCTCGCCTCAAAGCCATTATTATAAATCTTTATCTCCATCTTCGTTTCTCTCTCTCTCTCTCTCTCTTTCTCTCATCGAGCTATGCGACCATCACCCGCGCTGATGCACACAATATCATTTGCTCCGCCGCGGGGATAATAACTTCCGGTGCATGCAGCAAACTCCGTCTCTCTTCCATTCACTATGTCTTCGCTTTTTCTCCCACCCCCTCCCCCCTTAGTTCGCGATACGCGCGAGAAGAAATCCGCCACGATTTAATTTAACTTGGGGAAGTCGCCTGTCCCGCTCATCGCACGCAGAATTTTAATCCCGCCCCCGCTGTCACTTTTTCTCTTTCTCTCTTGCATCTCGCAATCGTCGTCTTCCCGACGATTCCCCCTGTCCTCTCTATCGTTTCATGACTAGAATGTCAATGTAAAGATGCGTGGGTGTCATCAACCGACCCAACATTATTAAGTCACTCAAATATACCAGTGAATGTAGTCGAGCTAAAACGGCTTTAGAAATATCCGGCACATTGAACTTTATTATTTTTATCTATTTTATATCTTAATAATTTCTCTCTCTCTCTCTCTCTCTCTCTCTCTCTCTCTCTTTCTCGCGCGCGCGCTCGATACGTAATTTTCATTGCTGATTTCGCCGGCGCTTAAATCGTATGCGTAAGAAGTACGATAGAAGGTGACGGTGATCACAAGGGGCAGAATCTGAGAGAGCGGGAACAACATCAGAAGAGAAAGTTGGGGGCTGCGGAGCATTGGTAAGCTCTGTACCGTTGGCGGGAAGGGCGAACAAAGAAACCACGGCAGTATTAATAGCGGAGTTCCCCAACGAGAGAGAGAGAAAGAGCTAAGGCAAAAGTGAATCGGGCCTAGCGAGAGCTGGCTGATTAACCGACGACAAGCACACGAAGAGCGAAGACGAGGACGAAAGACGACGTTACCGAGCCAGTAACGAGCTTCCCGGAGACTAAATAATACCCGAGTTATTGAATGGCCGTGAATCGCCGCCTTCCCTGTGTTATGTGTGTGTGTGTGTGTGTGTGTGTGTGTTCTCTTCTTTCGTTCGCGTCACCATTCAATACCCGCGAGAAACGCGAGACCCGCGTTTCTTTCTTTTCCGCCAGTTAAAAATCAGCGAGTATAAGCAGCGATAGGTGGGGATAAAAGAGCCGTCGTGTCGAATATATATTCACGGGAAATACGAAACGCATAATTAGATTGTGTCGGACATTCCCGGAAATTCGCGTACAATATGCTTCTACGAGCAGTTTTTCCGATCAGCTGATTTTGCGGAAGCTCTGCAGTTTGCACGGGCGTTCGTCACTGTCATCCCCCCGCCGCATTTCTTCCCGAATACTATAATACAGACAGTAACGAGCTTTCTCTGTTCTCGACATGATCTCATTGTAATCGTTCCCGAGTTGGCGGAAGAAACATGGCACGCATTGTTTTTCTAGGACAGGAAACTTAATAGAAAAAGAAGGCATGGAAAGAAATTGTCATGATAAGTTTTACTCATATTTATCAAACCCTTGTTATGACACTTTAATTTCTACAAGTTGTGTAAAACGTGAAAAAAAAAATTAACAAATATAATCCATATTTTAAAAAATCTGAGAATTTATGTAGAAATTACGATTAATCTTCTGGGTTTCTTCAAATTTTTATAAAGTTTTCGATTTTTAGATTTTATACTCGGCAAAGATAAGAAAATGATGATTGTTCTAGGACGCTGTGTATATATTTTCGTTTCGTTAATGCAGTTTTGCGGTCACTCCTCGACCGTGAAAGAACCACGGAGTTATATTGCGCTTAATACATCATGTTACTGCGGTAACGAGCTTCCACGGCGAGCTGCGGCGAACTAAATCACGACGAGTTATTGAATCGCGGTTAGAATATTGGAAAGCATTGATCCATAAACGCCGATTTTATAAGATCCCTTTCCGGTGCCGCGGCAGCAGAAACTGCTCGCCGTAACCGAATGAAATCGTGATAACCGATAACCCATACAAGGAATGAATAATGCCCCGTCATATTACACTTTGCAACTTAAACGAAGAAAATCGAAGAATTACTCTGTCAGATATAGATATTGACATATTATATGCAGGATGTTTCAAAAAACCTCCGTTTTGCATTTATATACTTTGTAATTACTGTGACATTTCTAATAAATTTTTTTTTAAATAAATTAAGTAAATAATTTTTAAATAATTTTCTAAAATAATTTTTAAGAATAATTTTTAAAAATAATTTTTAGGAATAATTTTAAAATAATTTTTAAAAATAATTTTAGGAATAATTTTTATTTAGAAATAATTTTAAGAATAATTTTTAGGAATAATTTTTAAATAATTTTTAGGAATAATTCTTAAATAATTTTTAAGAAAATAATTTTTAAATAATTTTTTTTTCAAATAAAAGGAATAAATATTACACCTAGGAATACCACTGTAATAAAATAATTCTGCAGAATAATAATAGACGAGATATCAAATAATCGTAGACGAGATGTCGAATTCAATTCTTTAACAGCATCTGGAAAACGGGAGGGAAATGAATTGATTTCGGTATCGCCGCTTCTTTTAAAGATCCTGCAATCCAATTGCACCGATCATATAAAGATACGCGATAGCGTGTGTCCAACGCGATTTTCTCCGGAAAGCAAACATCGTTATCTCTATCGACGGTATACGAACCGTTTCCGTAGATACCATCGACCGCTCGATTCCGCCAATCTCTTTCCTGAAAGACACTAGAGGAAATGCCATTAGGATCATGCCATTGTTCGCCGATACTCTCAAAAACTTTCTCTGTTCGTTTACACGTGTATCTTTATATAATTCTGCGACTTCTCCAAGTATTTTAAAATTTGACGAGAAAAAATTATATTCCCTTTCAGAATTCATTACACTGTATATAGAGTTAAAAAAAAATTTATTAAATTCACTTAAAAAAATTAATTGCAAATTAATTTATAATTATATGAAATTAATTGAACAAGATATCTTGGAGCAAAATTGTTCGATCGATTTATATCTATAAAATAAATTAATTTTGCCAATAAAACGATTATATTTCTTCCTTGATGCGTTACGTCAATTCGTCGTGTCGAGGAATCTTTTAGCGACAGTTACATAAAGCAGTCACTCTATATCCGGGACAAATAAAAAGAGACAAAGCGTTCGGATAGGGACGAACGGGCCGAGAGAGAAAGAAGAAAAGAGGGGGAAAGAGAGAGAGAAAGAGAGAGAGAAAGCCCTGTCCCTCGGGATGAATTCGAAATACATTCACGTCCCGCTCGAACAAAGTACAGGCGGTGGTTGCCGGCTCCCCTTGGGATTCCCGCCACGGTTCGCCTGCCTATCGGAATCGAATACCGCCGAATACCGCCTTGCGAAACCACCGACTTTCGATCTACGTTACTCCTGCAACCGCACGTTATTCCTGCGAAGGTCAATGTCTTCCTAAAGAGAAGATTTCATGGAATACAGTCGCAGAACGTCAAGAATGTCTCTCGTCCATTACTCTCGAATTTCTCTCAGTCCAAATATCACTACAAGATTTACACTAAGATAATTTGATAAAATAAAATATGATTATTAAGTATCTTTTTTTATTAATTTTATTAGATAAAATAATAATATTATTAATATGCCAAGTTCCATAGCTGTAATAAATGACAGGTTGCTGCATGCTAAAGAATTGACTGCAAGTTTCTTGCAAAAAAATTATCGTTTAAAATATTCCTCTATTGATAAAGAATTAATACTACTTGGATAAATCTCTGATTATACGTTATCGATGAACGGAAACGAAAAGATTTCGCGGTAGATGAATGAGCGAGCACGGATCTGCCGTCTCTGGCGATTTGTTGCATCGACGCGGGGGGGGGGGGGGAGGGGGGAATAAAGCAGAAATGTGCCGATTATAAAAGACGTAGGAAACGGAGAAACTGAGACTGGAAGGAAGGGAGAGACAGATAGCGTAGAGAAAGAAAACGGCGTCGCATTAAATTCGCATTAACGGCAAGAACGGCCAGCCTCCCCTCCCCCCTCCCCCCTTGGTTTTCCTCTCGCGCGGGCGCTCGAATTTCTCGAGTATCTTTATTTTCTCGCACCCCTCCGTTAAGTTTGCGGGGATTACCATTGTATCCTTCGCGTGTTCGTTCGCGAGACAAACCAATCGTCGGCTATCAGAAACGCATCGTCTAAGGGCGTTTGGGCATTTGTTTCGCGCCGTGAAAACGCGAAGTTGATGATATAATTAATTTTATTATTTTTTATTATATATAAAATTATAATTAAATGGTCTTTCTAATCGAAATTAATTGAAGATAATATAATAAATTTATCATAACAAAAGAGAGAAAAGTATTTCTAATTCTTTTTTTTTTTTCAAATAAAACATCTCTAAAATTTTTGACTTGCTTTGTAAAATAAATGAATCATATGTACATATTATTTTTATCTGTTACTTTATAAAAAACGTTTTTTCGTATAAAAAGAAAATGCATTTTGTTGCTCCTCCAGCCTACTGTCAGAAATGTCAAAATGCCGAAATTCAAAGCTCGGTTTCGTTGCTACAAGTTGGTTAAGCTTCCCGATATTTTTTTATTCAATAGGTTTTTCTATATCTTGACCGATTTGACGTCGGGAGTACTTTCTCAGTTTCCGATTTCTTTATTCCTACGTCTTCTTCCTTTTCTCCTTCATCTTGCTTCCGCGAGACGTGCGGGCGTGCCCGGACTGCGAGATGCCGGAAGAGAAGAAAACGTTTTCAGCTTCGATATGTTTCTCGCACGCGTGATCGCATACGCGAACCATATTTCTTTGCACGATTGCTGGAAGACGGAACTGGCGGGATTTTTTCCACATCTCCGCCAACCTGGGAAAGCCACTTCTAAATGTATGGAATAATCGAGAAATACATGTATTCGTTAAAGCGTTTCCGACTCTTTTGAAGCAAACGGCAAACATATAAAGAAATGCAGAATAAAATTATTGAGTAATTAATAAAATAGCATACAATTCCAGCATATTTCACATTTGCAAATAAAATCGATGCATTATAAATAAAGTAAAAAAAAAAAATTCATTTTCTATTGCTACAATAATTTTAATTGATTCTAGTTTTATCAAAATGAGACGTACATTTTATTACGATTGATGATTACGTATTAATCGTTTCACACGCAATTAACTAAGATTAGTAACGTCCACCGCACCAGCTCAAACGAATTAAAACGTCGAATAACTTTTCGCTTTAATTACTAACGATTTCAACCGATTTAATTTCTACCCGGTTCCGATTCTAACTCGACCCAAGGAAGAGAAGTTATTAACGTAATTATTGAGTTAATTTTCCGCGGCGGGTTTCGGCGGAAAAAGTAAAAAGGGATCAAAATTATTTAATAGAGCGGAATGTCGTACGAGTGGTCGTCGAAAAGTACGGAAAATTTTCCAGTGCCAACTTCAACAGGCGCGAAAAATATTCACCTCTAAACGGAACGAAAATGCTAAACGTAAAGCCGTAGTTGGTATCGTACAATACGCCGTGAAACGAAAAATTGCTTGTATTACGGACGAGCTGCCAAACGAAATTTCTCACAACCATATTTTCGCACGGCGTAAATATTACTGTCGGACAAAAAGTTTTTTTTTTTTTTTTTTTTTTTTTAACGATATATCGCCTGCAAAAATCAACAAAACACTTTATTAACTCCTATGCAAAACATGTAGACTTTTTTGTTTTTATTGTTAATTCGAAGTATCTCTTTTCCATTTGCCAAGAGTCTTCGATATTTAATAATGCAATATAAGGTAAAATATATAGAACTATATTTATAATAAATAATATAAAAATGTAATAAAAATCATAACGCACGTCGTAAAATATAAACTCGCCTGTCTATAAAATTGATATGAAATAAGATTGATATAATCTTTTCTCAAACGTCATCCCGGATTGCATAAATTTTTTTATAATCAAACAATATTTCAAAAATAAATATGGCTTATGGAAGATTAATAAAATAGTCAATAAATTGGATAATGAGAGATTTATCGATCCGCGAATTCGTTATATCCTTTGAAAGGTGTCATTCTAGTCTGCAGTGAAATTTGTATCGACTCGACTGCAATGTCATTTACATCGCATTTTTTTTAGATCCTTCGATAATCGTAGCTGGATGTTAACCTCTCCAATTATCATCTCTTTGGACCGTCCCTCGCCAGCTTTTCCTCCCGTTTAACCGTTTAAAAGCGTCGAGTAAAAGAGACTTTATAAGTAGGGATCTTCTCGCGACAGAGGCGCAGATGGAGAAGCAAAGAGAAAAGGAAGGGAAGAAATACATAGACAGATAAAAAAAAAGGAAGAAGGAGCGACAGAAGTGGTTAAAGGAAAAAAGAAAAAAGAAAAAAAAAAAAAAGAAGAAGAGGAGCGGCGCTCTCCAACGTTGATCGTGAAACGAGCGCGATTTTCTTTGCGTATAACGTCATTACACGTTATTGCATAGCCCTTGGTGAAAGATCTCCCCTTTTACTTAACGCCCGTAAGTTTATTAAATCAATAATTTACCATCTCTCCGAGTCATCATCTTCGTTCTGTTTTCGTCTCTCTCGCCGAGATCCCCGATGCGTCATCTTTACAAACGTAACAAAGGAAGAAAACGGAGTAAAGGGAAAAATACCTTGACTGGCGAGGCGCGCGGCGGGATTTTTTTATTAATAGGATCGTTAGCAGGATATGCTTCGTGCGAATATTCTGGTTTAGCAAGCAATCGAGCTCGCGCCTTCGCTTTGATTGTACAGACGACGAGCTTTCTTCTTTCATCTCTTGACGTTCCCGTCCCCGTCCCCTTGTCCCCAGATGTATGGTCACATTTAAAATTTTTGTTTCAAACAAATATACCTTATATCTTCCTCGCAATATAATTATTTTTCTTTGTAGAAACGCAATATAAATCATCTATAATTAGTAATAAAAATGAGACTTTTATATTATATTTTTATTACAGTCACGTGTCGTACAGAGAGAGAAAGAGAGAGAGAGAAGATCGCAAAAGTCTCATCTTCGCGATTAATGATTTTTATTTTGTAAAATAAAATATTAGACGCTATCGTTCTGTATAAATGATTATGCTATACCCCGCGCCCATTTCCTGTGAATCTCCTTTCCTCTTCTCTTTCCTGCCTCAGTGCAATCTTCGACGTGTGTTGGTAATCGATTTGGTACGATTCATTAGTGTACGGTAATTAGGTGCATTGGACATGCTCGATCGACCAACGATAAAATTTTCGCAATGCCGATGCAATGCGACAAGGGCAATTCAATGCGTATGTGACAGGACTGATAATTCGCGCTGCATATTATCGCCGTAAATGGCGTGGGAAAACGACGTAACTCGAATTTTCCAATCGCGGAAATCGGGATAGTCGCCAAATTGACAATTCGGCGTAGCGACACCGCAGAGAGAAATGCCGTTAATTGTCCGAAACAAGCGACTGATTGCCAAACTACCGTAGGAAAAATTTTTACGTTTTAAAAAATTGAAGAAATGGTACGCGCGTCAAGAATGCTTCAAAAAAAAAGAAAAAGAAAAAAATATCGTGTACTTTCTCTAATGACTTATACAACAATCGTACTGGACGCGTATATAATGACACTCTACAAAGATTAATAATCGCGAATTAAACGATAAATAATCGAGTATAGTAGCTCGGTTTGGGATTCTCCCCGACAAAGTTAATCCAGAAATGACTTTATCAGTCGCAATTATGGCATTCTCTCGCCTTTCCGCGCACGCCAACGCGTTGTTTTCATCCGACAGTAAGCAACCAGGACGGGGCGGGGGGGAGGGGGGGAGAAGGAGGAGGGGGGAATAGAATTAATTCCATATGGTGGCCGCGCTAACGCGCGGTTAATCGTCAAGATAATTACGCGGAAAATCCTTGATGCGGATGATTATTTCGTTGAAGGGTAGAGAACCTTTCGACGACCTTTCATTCGAAGTCAATGAGAAGAGAGCACATCAAAGCGCAGCCGTGCGAGTAGTTATGCATATGTTGAAGCGAGGCACATCGCGAACTGTCACCGAAATTAGTACGCGCGAGCGTTTTCATTCACGGTATATATACACGAGAGTTAAAATTAAAAGATTATAATAGAAAAAAAAAAAAAAAAAAAAATTCAGAATTTTCAAAAATAAAAAAAAAATCTCTATATTTTCTCCGATAATAACATTGCAGAGAAATTTATTCTGTTTTTTATAAAATATAGATATTTTCTCTATAAAAATTTATTTCTCTTTTTACGCGCACTCTTTCTCTCTTTAAATTTTATAAATATTATCTTGTAAATTTATTAACTAAATTTACGGTAATTTTATTTATATATATATATATGTATATCACTTTTCTTCTTTTTCGTGTACAGTCGACGTATAATTATTACTCACTGCCCTTACTTCTGCCGCCGATGAAATTTTTAAGCGACACAATTTAATTAAAATTTGACTAATATTAATTGACCAAATGGGAGATAATAAATTGCAGCTCATGGCAGCAGACAAAGCACGGAACGGTGACGTTCGCGCGTTAATGCATCATAAAGTCAAGCGCAACAAATGCACTGGCGGGAATTAACTCATTTGCGATTTATCTTCTCATTTACTTGCGCAAAGTAAGACAGATAAGACAGATAAAAGGGGGAGGGTCGGAGAGATATAAAGCGATAATTGATGATGCGTTTTATCAATTTTACAGATAAGACAATTTTACCGTAAGACAACGATGATATCTCTTAATTATTGCTTCTAATTTTATCATTTTCACAGACATATCCATCAGAAACAAATATATATATATATATATATATATATTATTTACAAAAATGAGATTACTAATGAGATACTAATTATTATAAATGAATAAATAACTGCGACGCTTACTTGGAGCTATTCCACGTGATATTTTGCGGAATATTAGGATGGCTGCATAATCGCAAAAAGGCACGAAATAACGGAAAGAAACGACAAATTATCGGGAATAATAATCGAGAAAGAAAAATAAGTGATTCCGCCGCGGTCGTGCGTGCCGATATGATTCGATCGTTTTTATTTTTCACTAAAGCCCTGCACTATCTGTCCATTGCTTTGCAACACGGCGACGTGTAGACTTTTGTCGACGATGCGAGAGATTCCAATTTCGACGGAGATAGCGAAAAGGTAGGAGAGGAGGAGAAGGGGCTGGTGGCCGACACGCCTTTAAAGCATTGTCCCGTTAGTCGGGCAACAGAAATAAAAAAAAAAAGGGAAAAAAAAAGAAAAGTATATTGAACGAACCAGCCGGCCACCATCCATCGTTCCTCTCTCCCGCTTTTCGAGCCCGCCAGAACGTCGACAGCGTGACGGAAGCTCGTGATCGAGCAGGTTATTCAGTAACTTTTTAATCCCGAAAGAGAGAACGTTTGTGCCGATATCGAGTTTCTCGAGAAAACGCGTCCCTTCGACGTCCGCCGCTCTCCCATTTTCGTTCTCAATATAAATCGAGGCTACCGCTTAATCCTCAGCTATAATCAAAGTACCATGGCTGAAGCGATATTCAATCATCACAGTCGATGCTTTAAAAATGAAGAACGCATGATTTAAAAAAATTAATATTCACAATTTTATATCTCTACCACGTGCTTACAGGCATAAGATTTAACCAGTGCGTCACTGCGCTCGTGCGGCGAATGTCACTCAGTTGACAGAACGTCGACACGTGGCCGACGACGTGACCGGTCGCTTTCGCACCCCGCGACAAATCGAAACGTATATTTTACGCGACGTAAATTAACCGCTCGTACATGCGAAAGCGACATCACTTTTCTTCTACGTCTCTGGCGTACTCTTTTCTCCCCCCTCCCCCTCCCCCCTCCCCCCCCCCGTCATCCCTTGCGGTCTCACCGATCTTGTCTTCCTGCGGCCGTGACGCCGGTTATAAATTTCGCAGAGTTCGGTGCGTTGAACTGAAACTCTGCGAAAGGCACATGTGCAAAACCGCCCGTTAACGAGTGCTGCGGAATCCGCGCCATAACCTTGCGCGAAAAGTTTAGTGAAATATTATAATATAATATAGATTCTACGTCACACGCAAATATGGATTCAGAATATCGTTGTTATTAATTAATCATTTATACAAATTTTTAAAAAGTAAAAACTACATTTTTTTAATTTAAGTTTTTGACTGATAAAAAATATAGTTGTAAAATATTATTCAATATAAATTAATATGCAAATAAATTAAGAAAATTTGGGATCAAAATTAATCACATAATTTTAATATTACAGGGGAGATTACTTTTGCAAAAACAGTTATTTGTAATTAACAGTTTTATCATTGATTGATTCTTGTATCGTTTTCTAAAAAAATACATGTTACTTTCGCAGGAAATATATCGATATTAAATAATAATTAAACAATAGAAACAACAGCCAAAATGCATAGCAATCATCACAATTCAGAATAGAATGGGAAAATGCGTTATATTCCTGCGCAAAAAAACTTCAGGTTAATGACATTTCTCTCTCTTTCTCTTTATGTCTCTATTTCTCGCGTGAACACAATTTTTTATATCTAATTTGAGCAGGAAAGGGTGGATACGAAGGCGACACGCGTGTCAGCCTAAATAAATGAGGTCAACCTGAAAATATCGTTTTCAAAGAAACGAAGATTAAATACTTTGGGACGAATAATAAAATTAGAAGTGTTTCTCTCTCTAAGTCGTCTTAAATTTATTTAAATTTCGTATATTATCTCTCGTTTTCTTCATTATTTTTCTAAGAAAACAAAATATTCACACATGCATAAGAGAGTTAATAAATATTTTTAATATATATTTGATAAATATTAAATTTATTCAAATATAATAATTATTTCAGATATATAAGATATTTCAGATACATAAGAATTATTTTGAAATTATTTATAAATATTATAAGTATTTTGTA
>JBCAUJ010000123.1:3183883-3206029 GCA_038406275.1 Cataglyphis albicans | reverse complement strand
TTTTTTAATAATATATATTATTCGATTATCGAGTACTTATCTTAAATTTGCCATATGAAAGCGATTTATCTTCTAGCAGTCTCGTAAAGCCAACATTGTTGTTCCGCCATCGGCTGCAAAACCAGTCTCAAAGCAAAATGCACCCCTTTGACGCCACGAGAATGCTATCGGAAGTCGCTGGAAGAGTAATTGGAATCCCAAAACAAATGAGAGAAAGAGGAAGGGAGTGAGAGAAAGCGAGTATCCGATCGTAGTATGTACGTTCCGTGTCATTCTCTTCATTCGCTCGTTCGTTTTCGCGGCAAATCAGACACCACACATGCGCGCGCTTGCACTTTCTCAACAATGTATTAATTTGAATAATTGCTATAAATACGATCGTGCGTCGGTTGTTGCAAAAAAAAGGTCCATCGACGCGCACGATCAAGAATTCAAAATTCCACGTCGATATTAATCGCCCCGAGGTAAATCATATTCCCTTACGTCAATATTGATTTTATCTTCTTGACAAATATTTTTTTCTTATATTGGAAAAACACATTACGGTTTCGTCGATTCATAAGAAAAAAATTTAAATAAAAATTATTAATTTTCACGATATTTTCCTTCTTTATAAAAGTTTATACTTTCAAGAAAGTGTACATTTTCTCTTTTCCTCTCTGTCTCCGTTCTCTAAAATACACATTGAAAAGTTCCTTTTAAAACTTGCTACTTCTAATATTTTCTTTAACTCTCACCCTTTTTTTTTTTTTTTAATTATAAAAAGAATTTTATGCTATACTTATATTTGTTAAAAAATGATCGATAATATTATTTAATAAAAAAAAAGTGGCATTACGAAGAGTTATAATTTCTCGAAAAAGACGGCTTTACGTGCAAGTATATCGCTTCAATAGTTGCATGGAAGAATGCACAGCTTATTTTATGCCAACGTTATTGGCAAAGTTATAGATGTAGCTTAATGCCTTGAAAAACTCCTATTCAATTAAGTTTCCCTGACATTACGGAATCTCGCCACTCCATTAGCAATAACAAGAAAGCCGATTTTGCTCATTAAATTCACATGCTTCTGTAACTATATTTATGTTTCGACATACATAAGTCACTTAAGTAGTGTATCGTGAAAGGGAAGAAGGAGGGGAAAAATAGTGGAATATATTTTTCTCTTTACATTCATCGCTCTAATATATAATAAAGCGTTCTTACTTATTTTTTCATACATAAAAATTCCTTAATAATAAATCTTTCTATTATATTTCGATAAAGACGAAACTCTGCGAGACTAATAAATAATTTTAATTTCATAATTCTTTCGCAATATTTTGAAGTAAACTCTAATTTTATGAAATGAATAAATTTCTCAAAATAGAGAGAATACATTTCTTATGAAAAATTCCTTCGCATAAGTATTGCATCATAATTGAAAGTTACAATTTTCATGCATACTGTAACTCGATGGAGGTATAAATGTAACAAAAGGCATGAATGTATAACACTATATAAGAAAGAATCGCGCAGTGCATTCCAGTGAGAGAAGCAGCGATGGAAAAGACGGAGAAATGTACACGGAGCTAAAGTACGCAGCTAAAAGCAACCGGGGAAAGGTAAATGGAGAAGATGGCGAAGTACAGAGAGAAAGACCCCTATTAAACGCCCACCAAATTAGAGCAAAATTAAACTATACTTCCCCGACGAAGAGTTCGCGGCGAAATGCCTTTAAGCGTCTCCATCAAGACGACGCACCTACAGGCCATTAATTTTCCGCGATCTTTCCTTTAATTCGAGCTTTTGAGGAAAACGTTGACGGCGCAATGATCATTTTCCTTCGTCCCTTCGAAAAAGAGACGGGCGAACTTATTAATAATTCTAGAAAGAGCAACTACAGGAAAGAGTTTTATTTTTCAAATAAATTGCAATATTTTTTCAAGGTGTTTACTCAAATTTTGTAAAAAAAAAAATTCTCTAGTCTCTTTCAGGTATTTTTCAAAATTCTAGATAAAGAAAATATTTTAAAGATTTTTTGGTGCAATTTTTTAAAATAAATTTTTTTATCGAATGTGCTTTCATTATTATCATACAAAAAAAAAAAAAAAAAAAAAAACACACGAAATAGCTTCCGTTAAGATAAAATTGTTAACATGTATATTTACTAATATTACGCAAAACGACGATAGATCAGAATTACATCGATATGACAGATAAGCTGCATAACATGACTCGCAAAGTAAGTGTCGTTTCTTTCATTTTTTTTTAATTACTTCCCATCCCGGCCGCAATCCGATTTGTCAAGTTTGTTAAAGTCGCGAGATTCTTTTTCGTCGAACTAGAATCAGGCAAGAGAGAAAGAGAAAGAGAGAGAGAGAATGGGGGGGGGGGGGAATTACATTTTACGGAACGATCCTCCTTGGAGAGAGAGACCGACGCGAGAGTCTTCGTCGTCTTCGCGCTCTGAAATTGTGTCTCCTCCATCCCCAGGTCTCCTTCTCCCGCGCCCTGCCCGTGGCGAGGCAGTTCATTTGGCGGGTCGAGAAAACAAACAGACGCAATCAGCAACAATGGCTTTTTGTTCCCTTCAAAGTCACCGGCCGGTAATCCGCAGCTTGAGGAGATTGAAAGAGCTCGTCTCTCGAACTACCATCAGTGGCGTAGCGAGAGACGAGTTTCAACTTCAACATCGTCAACGTGTAACACGAGAGATACACATGCGACACACACACACACACACACACACATATATATATATATATATATATATATATATATATATATATACACTCTCTCTGCGAAGTAATACCGCTCGACTACATCCACAACGCTATTGGATCAGCTGACTGACGTCGCATGTGCATTAATGACTCTTCCAATAGTGATTAGTATATTAGTGCTTATTTATCAAGAAAAAAATTTGGATAAAAGCTGATAAATTCCCGATAAGAAATAGCGGCAATTGTAGAAATAATATATATTTATATAAATAATGAATTAAATATTCATCAATTAATTAATTTAAATATTAGACAATGATATTAGCATTATATTCTGTCTTACATAGATAAAATATGGAAGTATAGGATATTAAATATCAAATTAAATATCAAAAACATAGACTGACATTTTTATGCAACAACGATCTTAGTTCACCTTGGTTTATTTTAGTTGAGCGTATCTAATAGCAATAATTCTATAGCTCTCTTATCACGAATGTGTTGAGAAAAAAAAAAAAAAAAAAAAAACATTGTTATTTAAGGACACTGCATTGAATGAAAATTCGTTGACGAAAATGTTAAATTAAATCCCACGCGAAATATTAAAATTGTCTTCGGAAGCGCATTTTTCTCCATTCTTTCAAAAGTTCATCAAATCAATCGATTTCCATAAAATTAAAATCGCTCGTTTCTACCAACGCCCTTTCTACCGCGTATAAAAGAAAACACGAGATAAAAGGAAAGAGAGAAAAGAAGATGGAAATCGAGACATGCGTGCTGCAATATTCCTCGCGCAGTAGAAACTTGTCGAGGAAATACACACTCTGCCGGAACAGAGCTTCAAGGAGAACGTCGGGAATGCAAACATCGGTCGTCGCAAAAGTTCCCGAAATAGTTATACCGATTAAACCTTATGCGGGCGTCTGTGTATTAGATATATATGTGTGTGTATTGAATCCTAAATGCCTAAACTTTTGTGTATAAAATTATTCCAAAAGTTAATTTTTTTTTCCCCATAGAACAAAAAAGAAAGAAGAGAAGAAAAAATCTTATGGTTTAGAATAAAATATTTTGTAAAAAAAAAAATAAATTTAGATTTATGCATACATGTATAATGTTTGAATACAATGTGCCTTAAAAAAAAAAGATAAAGATATTAAACTTTTGCATTTGAAAAACAGATCGCTTCGATAAGAATTAATTAGAAGCCATCGATATCTAGGAAAATGAAAAAAGAACAAAGAAGAGGAAGAAAAATTCTAAAAAGGATAAAAAGCTCGCCAGGATCCCTGACTAAAAAAGAAAAAAAAAAAAAAGTATCTGTGAAAGGAGAAGGACCGAAGAATGTCGTCGGGAAATTTTTTGATGTGGACAAAGGGGGAAAGGACGGAGAGAAGGGAGGTGGAGCGACGATTAGAGCGGTGACTGCCTACGGAATTCACTCCGGAATTCGTTTTCGGAGACGGAGACGTTTACGTCGTCGTCATCCCGATGTCTCGTTACGCTCTCGTCCGGCTTGTCTGTCGCTTGGACGCGATAATTAACTCCGAGTGATGCATCGCACGGGGGGTTCTCAACTCGCGCTTCGTGGGGCCCTGTGTGGGGTCTCTGTCTGCGTGCGAGCAAAATTCCGCGCGCTCGGTTATAAATCGCGTCCGATGTGTCGCCGGCGTGTAAGCCCATTTCGCGTATTATTAATCAATGTCTCGTGAGCGAGGAAAGTGTGAGATAGTAAAGCAAAGTAAACGCCTGTGTCGCGGATCTAATAAATAAAAAAATATCGAATCAAAGAATAAATCTTTATATATGATCAAAAAATGAATGTTTATTTAATAGAATTATGGGGAATTGAAGCTCTACAAGTTCTTCATTAGCGCGATATATCAATCAATCTGGCAATCAGTTATTGTTGTGTCTCGTGGCGTGTTAATCCCATGGCTCCGCGGAGACCAAATGGTCCCTAGTAGGCAATTTGCGCACGGCATTACTGCGGGTTATTGAAATATTATTTCCACATATATCTCCCTTCGCGGACATAATCGTAATATCAAGATACAGCTAATATAAGTAGCCTAATAAATAATCATCTCTTTAAAACATATTTTATCACGATTAATAAAATTTTATCAGCGAAAAAATAAAATAAATGTAATTATAATTTTCCTATTAAATAATAATAATGATTACACTTAGCAACTGTCGATTATATATACACGTTATTTATTATCATTTTTATGTCTCAAGTCAGAGTTATAATTAAATGCAATAATTAGGCGCAGTATTAGCATTAACCGACGTCGACGAAATCGGACTTATAATGCTCAAAGTATAACCGTCACGACAATCGTTCGGGGTGAAGAGAGAAGAGCGAATCCTTTCGACAATTAACCCTTAGATTCGGACGAGACCGGAAACTTTTGCCCCGAGACAGCCGGCGCGATTCCTTCAAGGATTTTCGGCCGAGCCGACTTCCTAATAATTTTCCCGCGGGAAGAAAGTTTCATAGGCCGAGGACGACTGGTACGGCAAGACACGATGAAAAAAGAAAGGAGAAAGAGACGAAGGAACGAAGGGAAGACGTAAGCCTAGTCGGCAGGATATCGCGAATTAGCCTGGAACTCCTTACAAACGCGAAATCTCGACGACTTTGAATGTTCGTGAGCGCGCGCGAGGGGGTCCCCTCGGAGGCACGTCTCTTCGTCTGAGAAACTTTTCCCCGGTGAGGGAGAATTGAAAGACCGGCTGGTGTACCGAGGGACCTATGGGAGAGTCACTTTCTATGAATCGGCAGTGCCTCGTGAGTTCTTCCACGAATTCGACACGTTGATGACAAATTCTCGGAGCAATCTTTAATCGGTCAATTAATCGGTCCATTCATCCTTTCAATCTGCATTTTTATGAAATCCATTTGTTCTCGAAATATTGATATTTTGCGATTAGTATTTCAATTGATTTATATTTCACTAAACGATATTTAATATTTAATAATATTTGCAAACTAATTGATATATATTTGATATTAAAAAAAGAATTCAATATTTTATACTGATATTTTATTTTATTCTAACGTAAAATCCGAAGAATTTTATTTTATTTTTTTTTTATCTTTAAAATTTCTTACACATTTCTCAAGAGAGAGATTTAAAAAAATATTATTAAATTAATATAATATTATTAATTAAATATTATTACACTTCAAAAATATTATAATTAATACAATAATTTCTTATATAGAATACATTTACAATTAGCAATTGATAACTAAGAATTTATACTCGCAATAAGTGCCTCCTTACTCCATTTTCCTTATTATCCACCACGTGCATTTTCAGAGGGAATCAGAAAAGCCGAGAGATCGTGTCAGAGTTAAGATGTTCCGAGGGGAAGAAAGGAAAACGCTAGACTGGGTGCTTAACCGAGTTTGTAAAATTAACGAGCGCCTGTTCACCACGTTCGCGCTTCCTCCATTTTTCTACACCCGTTTCCTCTCCTGACCTATTGCCGTCACGATTCTCGCTTATCTAGCGACAACTATTTCCTCGATCCGTGAAGCACGCGAGGACGCAAAGACATTTATGTATAACAAGACACATTTTCTGCTTGTATTTCTATGTCAAAGTAGACAAATTATTTAAATATATATATACATATATTAATAAAGTATTATACAAATTAATTAAATATTATATAAGTGCAGCCTCATTTATCTAATTTATATTATTATTCAATATTTTTAAATATAAATATAAAAAACCAGCTTTTTTCTGTCAACGCCCATAAATGGAAAAAGTAAATTTAAATTGTAGACTCAATACCACTGCATAAATTTATATTTTATGTATAAATCCACAGCGCACACGCAAATATAACAGAAATATAACTTTTAATGGCGAGTGATCTCCGTCAAACGCAATTTTTGTAAATCAAATAACTTTATGGGAATGATTATTAAATTTTACATTTCGTCCTCGACGAGTTGTCGCGCGAATGAATCACGTCAAATCACTCCAAATAAATACGGATGACAGCTTACGGTGAACGCGCGCGGTTGCATACGCTTCGCCAAATGTCGAAAGCCAAGGGCATGTGTGCCAAATTGCGCAAATATTATCGCAAATATTATATAAAAAAAAAAAAGACCGAATCTCACAAAATTCGTATAATTCTAAAAGAGAAAAAAAAAAAATGCATCGACAATTGGCGTTCGCATAAATTCTTCCGATGTCCTTAAAAACATCCCGAAACAGAATTAAGCCTCGTGTACACGAGATAATTCCAGGATCGAGTAATTTATACCGACCATAATTAATCGCCGCAATTTGTTTCGGTCGCCGCAGCGTCTCGCAACTTCGTTATTACTTCACGGGCGTCATAATGAATTTCCAAGATCACGCCCACTTCCGCGTGCTCCCGGCATCTCCTCGCGCAACTTATCTAACACAAAGATAAGCGGCAAGTCGCTCGCGGGGCCCAGCGGGGAGCGCGATGTTACTGCTTACAGAGCTCCCCTCTCTCAGTCATTACGAACTTTACGATCAACATCAATCTCAAGCTTTAACAGAAGCGCGCGCGAGCCCAATTTTTGTCCTGATTTTTTTTTTTTCCGCTCGCTTTCCCTTGTACTTTTTTGTGACAGCAGCATAAAAAAATGCCTCCAAAAACTTCCAAATTCGTATGGTTTGGAACTTTTACAACGTTTGCGAATAAATATTTCATTTTTTACACAAGAGACATGTTATTATATATAATGCACAATATTTATTAATTAAATAATAAAAAAAAAAAAAATTCTGCTTAAATAGTCAATTTATTTGAAAATAGAAGAAAAGCAAAATTATACTCTCTTATTGTTAAATATTTATTTAAATTTTTGCAGAAACTACAGTGATCAAAATTTTCGGAGTAATTCACAATAATAATTAAGAAAAATATTAATAAATCTCTCTCTTTCTCCAATTTTGAATTTAAAATAATTTTCTTTCGATTATATGAAAATGTTTTCGAATATAAAAGAATCCATTAGCGTGCTAATAAAATCACAAGAGGTTGAAATCTTAATTCTGTTCTCTATACATTCCCGCCCCGAGTCGGATAGTTTCCTTCGCCAAGCATATTCCTCTTCTTCCTCCTTTCACCGCATAAAAGGGCATCCGCCGGACTTTTTTTCTCGGCAAAGTGTCCCAACCCTCGTTCGCCGACATTCATCCAGCCCCATACCGGCTATCTTAAACTCTCGACGATGCTCACCCCCGTGTCAAGTCGTTCCTCTTCCCCCTAGTACTCGCTTTCCATCAAGAAGCGCAACTTCTTAAGTTTTCCCCTTTTTTCCTTATTGGACATCTCAAAGAGCCATCGCTTCTTCTCGCTTAACGCACGTGCCCGCGAATAAAAGTCTATCAATCGTTTAATATAATTATACAATTATACATTAAATCGTCATTCAAGTATCAATTAATAATTACGTTAATCACATACGCATTTAATTCTTATATTTTTTCAACTCTTCTTTTTTTATTTGCTATAAAGGAGGATGGCAATTTTAAATCGATCATAGCCGTAAAAAATAATTAAAAAATATATTTTAAACTAGCATTCGAAAAGTAAAACCGTTGACATAAAATTAAGATAAAAAGGATAATAGCGTGAATAAGAAAAAAATATTTTTACCTCCCGTCGTATTGTGATTAAAATTTAAACACTCTTCACTTATTTCATCGATTTTCGTTGCAATCTCACCGAATGCTTTCACGTAGTTTTAAATTTCCATTTTCCACAAAACATACCAATTCATTACCATTAGTGCCAGACAGTTTTTATCAATACTGGCACTAATGGCTCACGCATCACTCGCGTTATTCTTTATAACCCGTTGCTCATCGT
The DNA here is from genome assembly GCA_038406275.1 of Cataglyphis albicans. Classification (NCBI taxonomy): domain Eukaryota; kingdom Metazoa; phylum Arthropoda; class Insecta; order Hymenoptera; family Formicidae; genus Cataglyphis; species Cataglyphis albicans. The sequence continues at coordinate 3,197,444 of JBCAUJ010000123.1, read as the reverse complement.
GCGTTATCGCGATGATCGACTGCACATTAATGTTTAACCTCTATGAATGCATCCGCATTCAAGCCAAAACTCATCCCTCGCGTAATCAGAAAATCTCTACAATGACAACATCAACTCTACATGACTGACATCAATTTCAAAAGAGAGACAGTTGTTCATATCTCTCGAATAATAGTAAATGTTCAACTTGAAAGCGTAATTTTTAAATACAATGGAAATATATACATATATATATATATATATATATATATATATATATATATATGAGACAATATACAATATACCATTTCATTAAAGCAGTAGAGAGTATCCAAAAATTGCATTTTACAAACTGCGCTTAATATAAAAAAATAACAAAATTATATTTTCTAGCTAATTTTACAAAAAGAAAAAAAAATGTAATTTGAAACTTATTAATTACAAAGATGTATCAAAGAAAAAATTGAAAATTTGTAAAAAAGATAAACTCTGACATTTTCACAAAAAAAAAAAACTCCAAATTGATTAGAAGCTCTACTATTACGAGAACATCATCTTTTATATAGACGCATTTACGACTTTATATTAATATTTAATTGAGTGATTTATTTCTGAAACATATTATCAAATGAATTGAGAATGAGAATTTTGTTTCCGATTTAATAAAAACTTTATCGAACCATATATCTAGCAACGTGAAAAATCGCTTAAAGCAAAATATAGCGAAACAGTTTACAAAGTTTGCTTATTCCTTGGACGTTTCGTTCGTTCTTTGAAGAAAAATTCTAAAGAGGTCTGGCAACGAAGAACCCATCAAGCGAATCGCGTATTCCTTTCGTGTTCGGCTTCGAAAGAAGGCTCTTATTAACGTCTGAAAAAAAAAAATGAATTCTCAGTAAAATCTGGCACGATGTTTGACAACGAAATGACGGCGGGAAAAGCACGACTTGGCGTGCCATGCCGACGAACATTTAAACACGCAATTTTCGCGATAGAATCCTTAACTCTTTCACTGTCAAACGCAAACGACAATCCTTTCATCGTAATCCTAATTTCATGTAAATAATTTTTTACCTTATATTTTATTCTTGTATATAGAAAAAGTAAGTAAGAAATAATAATATGAAATAGCATAAAAATTTAAATTTATTTTACGCATAAAAATTTTTTAGATACATCAAGATTTATCAAGACACTTTATATTTCAATTATTAAAATACAGGCAATATTTGAAACGTAATTAAATATAATTTAATGGATAAAAAATTAATTAATCTCTGCTCTTCTTCATATTATTTTTTCGCGCCTGAAATCCATATATCAATCGAAATTGAAATCGCATACGCTTCGTGTTTCGCGAGACTTATCAGGCCGCGTGATTTGATTCTGCTCGCGAATCATCGATGTCGAACCGCCAACAGGGAATTAACAATAGAGATCACGGATTTATCCCGGGGATCGGATAAGATTTCGCCATTTGGAAAGCGCGGTTATATTGCCAGTTGGGAATCACCGGCGGTAGAAAGGGATTGCTTAATCAAGCTGATTGATAGAACGAGTCGCTTTGTAACCGACCCCGCTGTCGTTGTTATTCGTACGATTCGACTAACAACGAACCAAAATTGACAATGTCGCACCCTCGTGCACCTGCATTTCGATAATTACATCCGCTGGCGAAGCAGGCGGTGTAACGGGTGATGCGATAATTGCGCATTCCTTTTTACCCGGAAAAAATTCTCGATTATGCATTTCGTACGTTTATACATATTTTCATTTTCATTTTATTTATTTAATATATTTTGCATATTTTCTTCGCAAAAACTGATAGCAAGGGATGTTTAGATAATATCAGAAATATTTTAGATCTTTGCAAAATTTATGAAATTTGGAAATTGTATGGGACGTTATAACGAAATAACCATTTTCGATAATCGAGTATTGCGATTTCGTTACAAAAGTGTTTTAACTTTTACAAAATATTTACTTTTTAAGTTAACTGTTTGATGCTGAATTTTTTTTTTTTTTTTATCAAATGTGTAATTCCGTGATTCCGAGATACATTAAATTATTCTTTGACAATTTTATATTTCGAAATTCCTTTCATCATTCCGCTTACAAAGGTAGAAAGGAATATTAATTTCGCGTAAATGTTAATTAAGTATAATCGTCCTGCAAACGAAACCTGGGAACGAACGTTCTATTTCCATCCCCGTCCTGGTCGCTTCGATATAAAGAGATGAAAGTATCTACTTGACATACATATTTTTAATTCGAAGGAAACAAACGAGAACGAGTTTTTACAAGCTTTGACCCGCTGACTCTACGAGGTTTTTATTCGCGATTTATCCGACTACTATACAATTGCGAGCGCGTTTATATAGAAGTATATTTCTTCACGTAGAAGCATATAGTTACGTTTTTCCTTCAAAGCGTCAATTTTTATAGAGACCGAGTCATTATAAAGTAAAGTTATATAAAGCGGAACATATTGATATATGCATAAGGATATAATATATCTTCATAATAATAAATTCATATAAAATTTATAAATAAAAAATTTTAAATCGATTTTTAGTTTTAATCTTTTTAAAAATTTATTTTTAAAAGAAATTTAAAAAATTAATCAACTCAACGAATTAATTCTCACTATTAACGATCCGTCGTTATCAAAGTGATGGATATTTATGAAAATAAATTTTCATTTTTTCGAAAGAAATAAAATTATGCGATGACAGTTGCTCACAACGAAAAAGCCATTGGTTTTCGAAGGGACTTTAATATATTCAAATATCGATTTAACATATCTGTTTTGTATTTTATAATTTTATAACGCATCTAAATATTACGATACATATATTTTCTCATTATTAGGCAAATCAAATTTGTCCATCAAGAATATCCCATTATTCCGACGATCGAAAAGGTTTTCGAGTCTCTTAAGTGCAAAACGATCCGTCGTGGGATCAAAAATGCTCGCTTCCGGAATGATTACTTCCATAGTTGACGCATTAAAGCGCCGGGACGCTTTCGGGAGGACGAAGGAGGAGCACACCCCGGGAAGCCCATCAACGTCGTCGAGAGCAAATCCTTGTATAATGGAACGATCTAACCGGGGCCATCGATCGTCCGAGGGTTGCGCTTCTCTCGCCTCTCTACGGCGTGTAACACCGTGCATCCGTACCCGCACCATTACCACCCACCATCACCACCACCACAGACGTGCGGTTTCAATTTTGCCGTCGCTCTGACCATTCACGCATCCCCCTCGGACGTAGAGGATATTATATCTTCGACCGCCAGTCGTCTCTTGCTTACGAGAATGTCTCACGCACTTACGGGTAACGCGCCCCCGTAACTTTGATGGACGCGTTCCAGTACGTTGTAATGCTACCACGTTATTAATGGCCTGGGTATCACGTTCGAAATGTAATTTCGCGAGATTTATACGAAGTATTTTGTTTGGCGATAAACGTATTTGTTGGGCAGGGTGATAATTTCTGTAGGATATCGAAATATCATCTTTCTCTTAACGACGTTTAACGAAAATTGCTTTGATGGACGCGCGAGCAAATGTGTTGTAACACGATGCGTTAATAATGATTTTTTTCTATCAAAATTTAACGATAATGGCTTTAATAGATGAAATTTGTATGCACAATAATTATACTAAACACATTTAATGTTTAGAATACAATATTTTTGCAACGAATTATAAAATAATTTTTCCGCCCAACAAAATTTTTTTAATTACATGCATTAAACATGTAGAAAAAGATGTATAGAGTTTAATTTTTTATATTTTTTCCATTTAAATGAAAATCCGATTACAAATTATAATCTCTTGACACTAAAAATGAAAGGATTTCGATTCATTAAATTTTATTGATGCTGCGTCAATTTATATAGACGGTCCGCTCCAAGTTGTATCGTGTACACGAGCGAAGGATTTCCAATTTTGTGTCGGTGGCAGGAAAACCCTCTTACCCTATCCCGAAATTCGCATCCAACCCCTTCGATTATGAGAATGTATCGCTCGATTACGCAGGATCGTGTCAACGCGCGATAGCGAATTTACGCTGCGATCCCACAATCCTGTGTGGAAGGGTGACGGAAATCAGGCGATATTGCAAACTGCACTTGAGTGACGAAGGATCAACTTGATCCTTTGATTGATAGCTATTCGCGTCCGCATTGAATCCTAGGATATATCGTGTATTTAAGTATCATCGCATCGATCAAAGATAAGGATCATGCAGATTCTCGCAAATACATTAAAAAACATTTCCCTCTAAAAAAAAATTTATATATATATATATATATTCGTTTATTTAAATAATTTTGTTCATTCCATCATTACATCGCATTTATTATTTACGAATTTTTTTAATCCTCTCCCCTCATCTGATTAACATCAGCTGACAATAAGTCGTTTTATCTCGTAAATATTTCATATATCTTAAATATTTTTATTTCTTACTTATATAATACGTTATATGTTTTTTAATTTAAATAAAAAAGTAAAAAAATTACATTAAATAATATTTTAAACAAAATAACTTTTGATAATTCAATTTTTTTTTCAGTATTTTACACATTTTACACGTCAATATATACACGATAATTCGAAAGCGGGAACAATCTTAATTGTAGATTGCTCTCTTCCGACAAAAACTCGATGACGACTATCGACATGACGTCAGCTTTCATCAAAGTATGCCTTGCAACATTGTATCAACAATCGGACGGTTTGAACGGTTTCTCTGGATAGAGAAAGCAAATTCAAGGGTGCCCTCGAAACTTCCCGCAGAGATACGCGTTCTCTCTTTTTCAGTGTCTACCCGCGCTCTCTCCCTTAGGCTACAGCTTTGTTCCATCCGTATTTCAAAGCAAGCTCTCATTTTATGCGCGCCTATGCAAATCTCGATAACGCCCGATCGGATCGTTCTGAAGGAATAAAAAAAAAAAAAAAAAAAAAAAAGCACTCGTGTCAGAAGCATCGCATCGTCGTTGGATGCGCAAGAAGTGTGCGGAAAAAGGATAAATGCTTTTGTATGTGTCCGTATAGCTGGCGATTAAAATCTTTTTCTCGTAGTTTACGATCGTGCTTCTCTATGATAACGATATCTGTCATAAAATATAGCCTCGTGTAAGAGAAGCTTGGTTTTCTTCGGAGATGTTTACGTTTCAAGTAAAAAGCCTTCCGTTGTAAATAAACACACACACACATATTCTCGAATGTTTTGAAAATATAAAAGATAATTAAAAGAAGCGTACAAAAGTAAAAATTTAAAAGCGCGAAAACATATATTATACAATATACGAAAATACAATATACAAATAAAAATTGTTTTTTACTTATTATTGTTCGAATTATTACAGTTTTAATTATTCTGGATGATACCTCTTTAACATATTAATATAAGTAATACCGTATACTGTAAAAAAAAAAATTGACTTCAGACACACTCGCACTTTCAGAAAAAAACGGCATTTCAAAATAAAAATTTCTTTCAGACATTGACATCTGAAAATTGAGACAAAAATGTATTTAAATTCTTAGAAAATTCTTTTATAGTGCAACATTTAACAATTCACACCCTAGATTGGAATTCTTTGAAAAGATCGCTACGAGATCCAGCATCGCCAAGGGCAACAACTTCAATTAAGCGATCCTCGGCGCGCGTCCGAGGAAATTCGAAATCGACAACAGCGCGATAACACGAAATGCGGCGAAACTATTCTCCGCGCAACCACCAGACACGGAAAAGCATTGATTCGACGGAAAAGGCATTATGCGGAGGGGTCCTGGGAAGCAGTCGCGGAACGTGTCTCGAATTCACAATAAGCCGACGAAGCGCGCAGTCAAATAGCGTATCCTGCGGAGAGATCGAAACCACCTGGATCTCGTTTAACTGGCTCTTCGCGCTCGGCTGGTCGTCGTCTATTTTGATTCTGCCCTATCTGTACTCCGCGTGTACGCTCCTCGACTTTGGAAATTTCGCCACGTGACAGTGTACGCGCAATGCGCTTTTCCTCGCTAGATCCTTTCGAGACCGAGTGTAGAAGATATATTTTCAACCTTCAGATAGAGATACTCGAGCACGTATTTATTACTAGGATGCTACATGTGAAATATTATGTATACTTTATTCACTTATTAAATTAATGTGACTTTTTCTTACAAAAATATATGTTTCCTAATCTTATCTTATCGCATCTAAAAATAGAATTACATAAATGATTTCTCATTCTGTAAAATAAAAAAAAAAAAAAAGGACAAGTAGAGCGAACGATACTTTTTATAATTATATAATATTTTGTTCTCTCAAAAATTACTCGAAGATCAATTTTAAATTTTTAATTAATATTTTATATGCGACTACTTAACAGATACAGATAGAAGTACAGATGTTTACTTAGGAAAAATGCATGCATATGAAAGCGTAGCTTTTTCAGATATCTAAGGAAAAAAAAAAAAATATATATATATATATATATTATCTACGTATACATAAATATTATAGATTTGCTGCTAGAAAGCTCTCTTTGCTTTTATTTCGATATCAAAGATTCATCTCGTTCTTTCTCAAAATTCGTTTTCTCCGTTATCTCATTCTCAACTAGAGAGTAAAAATTTCCCCTCCACCGGAAAAGAAACATTGCAAGAGAAACATCAATTCATCACCAGCCGGGTTCCAGATTATCGTAAAACTCGATCTACGGTAATCCATAATCGATAGATGATGAGCCCTTGCGCGTGATAACGGAGCGAGATCGTTCTCCGCGAATATCTCGTGAAATCTATCTACCGCTCTTTTCGATATCTGATATTTCTGCTTCCAGTACGTTCCCAATATCCCTTTATTCTCGATACTTTTACATTTCTTCTTTTTTCTCTCTTCAATTTCGCATCTCAGTTTTCAAATTTTAACTCGCTAAAAAAATAGCGCGAATAAAAATATATATATCTCAACATCAACCTTGCAAAATTCCATCATTTTTCTTTATATTTTTTAGTACCATAATTCTAATAAAAAAAAAAAAAAAAAAAATACAATGGATCGGCAATGACGTGAGTATAATTTAAACGTAAGAGATTAATTTCTACGTGAAGACGCGATAAATTTTCTCGATAATTAATTTCGCTAGACACTTCCTTCGTCTTATATGCATTTAATTCCAATCTCACGTCCATGAGATGCTCTCACATCTTTGCTCGATCGCATAAACATAGATTGGCGTGTAAAATACCAGGGATCTCTCCCAAGATCTTGTAGATTCTCCGTCTCTACGATGAGCCAGTCCTGTCGCCGGCAGGTAGACAAGCGGTCCATCCTCTCTCTCTCTCTCTCTCTCTCTTTCTCTCTTTCATTAAATTAGGATCTATCCTGAGAGAGATTCCCGCTTCTTACACAGTGATATCCGACAATCCCGCGAACTCCGTGTCTCTCCCGATGTCCTCCAAATCCCCGACTCCCGGACGTTCCTCTCGCATCTCGAGAGCCTCTCGACGCGCACATTTATGCAAATCTTGGTGACATCGATCAAGCGTTCCGGTAGGGCAGGCAGCCCTGAAGGGTCTCGTTAGGTGACGCGTAGGGGCCACCCGGCTTCGCCCATAATCGTAACGCCACCGCGTCGTGCATATTCGAGATAACGCGCAAAAAGTTGCGCGCGTAGGAGATTCGACCGCATCGTGGAAAGCCCGCTTTTTCAACTTCCGACGATTTTGGACGTAGAGACTTTCTCGTGTGTACACGAGAGGAGAGCTATATCGTCGAAGATATATATTTAATATTGAATGTCATTTATTTACCCTCGAATGAGCTTTTACCAACTAAATTTTCATCTACAAATCGTCATAAATTCTTTTTATTCGGGAAAAAAAAGCGTGCAATTATTATTATTATTTTTTGAGGAAAAATTGAACGCACAAAATGAAGAAAAAAGTCCGTGAATAAAATTTTTTTAGGGTGTTATTCTATGAAACACGCGGCTGTATGGCGCTTTTTGCTCCGGGGTTATGCGCGGTTCTTTTAACGGTGCGCACAATCCCCCTGGGATTGCGTCGCCGTTGGCGTTTTCCCCTCCATTCGCCTCCTTATTATAATCTCTCGCCTCATTTGGAAACCTCATAAACCGAGATGAATCCGCAGCATGGCGCACGGGAGACTCGTAAAGCCCTAAAGCCACAATAGCCCGCGAAAGATCAAATGCTACGCCCGAGGACGACATTGTCCTCGATCCGGGAAAAAAGTGGACGCGGCACCTAAACATCGAAATGGACTCTCTCGTGAAAAATGAGATTTTTATCGTTCGAAAGTGCCGAGAATGTAAAGTATTACGCGTCTGAAAAAAATATTTGATTTGCGCAAAAGCGGCGAAATTAATTGGAATGTAATTAAAATTATTTGCGCCGGACAAGAAAAATATTATATCGCATAACGATCTGAATAATAACGTAACAAATAATATACATAGGTCTTATAAAGCTACAAGTTTAAATAAAAATTTAAGTTTTACAAGAAATTCTAATATTATTATGGTTCCGGTTTCTCTTTCCTAAAGTATACTATATGAGTATTATTTTCTTGCAGTAAAAAAAAAAAAATTATATTATTTAATAATCATAGCAAAATTATTGTTCTTTATTATACCCAGTCTAGACAAAGACTTCAGACGGTTATCATCGATTGAATCAAACAGAGAGACAAGCATTAATCGACAACTCATTCGGAACTCGGTTTTCGTGAAAGAAAAAAATTTCCGAATCACAGAACGGAGAGGGTGCCGAGTTCGCCGTACATCGTTGTTACCACGATAAGAACCGATAAGTACGGCGTTAAGGGGGCTAGCAAGAAGAATCACTCGGACGTGTTTGCACATCGATCATCTATTTTGTCGGGACGACCGTTCGACGAAAAACGAGCTTATCGGAAACGCAGTATAGATCGAGGGCTCTCCCACGTACGTTTCTTTCTTTTAATTTAGTTTTCAACCGATAATGTATCTCACCCGGGATCTTATCATTTCTCCTCTATTTCTCTTCGCGAGAGAAACTTGGCGCAGACGAGAAATCGTGCAAAAACAAGATACTGCTTTCAACACGCTTCGTCGGCTTTGGATTTCGAATGATAAATGGCGTTATAATTGTTATAGCGTTGTTAATAAGTAGAAATCAGATTAAACTCTAATTTTCATTACTATAAAATCAATCATAATCAAATATATAATTAATTAATAATTAAATAATTTCCATCGCCTATTTTCAATCTACGTAATGGGTACATAATTATAATATCGTGGAGTTTTACGTTTTCACTGTAGACCTTCCTGTGACAATAATCGAATTTATAATTAACGACGAATTTCAGCGATAATTTCGACGAATGCTGTTACGCAATTGCGTTTCATCCGCAATGCGTATCAGCAAGGATGGATAAAGAGAGAGAGAGCGACGGTGCACGTTCGCGGGGGTGAAAAGAGAGACGGAATCTGCACTGATCTGCCTCTATTTGATTACGGATTATCCGACCTGAGTCGGCGATCTGTACGCGAGTATTCAGACGGTTCGTCTTGTCGAGTGGATTAGGAGAGAAAAATCTATGAAGTCGTGCTTTCAGCAACGAGATGCGGATCATTCCGGGAGATTAATACGGTAACGGGCAGCAATCTTATAAAAAAGAAAGCTTCTTCTTATGCTCTTCATCTGAAATGGAATACGCTTTAAATGCACCGCAAAGCATACGCCTCGTAAAAATTAGTCTCTTTGTTCTTAAAGTCCTAACCATAATATATAATATAATTAATTAATGCTAAAGAGCATGATAAATAACTTTAACAATATAATAAAATTTTCAATTAAAAAAAAAAAAATTAGTTAATTTAATTTAATTCAGTTTAATTTTTCAATTAAAAAATTTAGTTTAATCAATTATTTCAATTAATCAAAATCAAGAAATTTGTCTAATTAAATCTCGTGTAATTTCAGATCATTGTACTACGGAAATTAATCGCCAAAATAGCAAACATATGAATGTGAAAAAAATTTCGATAAACGATATAGATTGCCGTCAAATTTATTGCTAACAAAAAACCAATTTGAAATTTATGAAAACAATATTTCATTAATAAAACAGGTAACAGGAGCGGGACACGCTGCATTATCAATCATTAAGCGAATTGTTTCCGAAATTTTCGCGCTTCTATGACGCGCGTTAAATGCTCGGATAAATTACGAGATCTGATAAAAAGCATGAAATACGGACAATACCCGTGAGCGCAATAAAATTTGATACCCGCTATATAATGTTGCACACAAATATATATGTACACGTACACATATGGCCAACTGAATACAGACATTACGGAAGCGCAATCTAATAATCGTTAAAGCTGCTTGTACAACTGCACTTTGTTTTACGGTTTGATGGCTCATTCACTCGCGATCGTTAGTGGCCATTCCCACAGATTAGTTGACCTTTACGCGTCGTATAAACAACCCCGAATCGGCGGAGCCGATCAACCGAAGTTACTTCGCTATCGGTATTCCTAGTTGCGGAGTAAACACTCTCGCGTTGAATAGTTTGGGGATTGCCGTTTCGCTCGCGCCAAGATTAAATGCGAGACAATCAATTAATCTCACATCAAAGTCAGTAGAAGAGACAAAAATGTTGTGGATATAAATTTAAGAAAAAAAAAAAAAAAAAAAAATTCTAAATATATTTGTTTACACAGAAAAAAAAATTAAAAATATCCTTTCATTAATTATGTATGTCATAAATAATTTCCTTTCCTCCTATATCACGTTTTAAGCTCGATATACATATATTTGCAATATTTATAGTCTTCTCTTTTTTTTTTTTTTTTTTTTTTAATGAAGTTTTTCATTGCATGGCAAGACACAGAGTAACTTACGGAGAGTTTTTACACCTTTAATCATAAGTTCGCGGAACATTTCATCGGTATGACCTCGGTGAGGTTTCGAGAGAGGAAAGTTTGGCGAATCGATATCGCGACGAAGTCGCGAAAAAACTTCTTCGCCGACTTTTCTCGATTTTTCTTTCAGCGCGAAGGGGCCGCAAAATTTTTCCGCCACACGTCACAAAGAGCGTCACCGACCCCGTCGCTCGAGGTAGTTAGTCGTTTGGAAAGGTGCTGGTCGACGATCAACGTAAACTGGACGGGGAAGTTTAGCTACCCCCCCCCCCCCACACACACACACACATACATACACAGAGACATACACATACACATTCGGAAGTAGGCGAAGAGGAAAAGACGGAGGGAAAAAAAGAAACCGCGTCGGGCTGGCGACCGCGATGAAAAGGGAAGAAGGCGAGAGGCAGACGCGCGAAATAAGTTTCTGTATTTCTAAAGCCGACCGTTTCTCGGCAAATACTGCCGCTCGCGCGTCTCTCGGCACACAATATTATCACGCTGAAGGGATCTAAACTATCACTGGCGGTGTCGTCGACCAATTCAGGCCGTTGCGACTTCATTCTTGAAACGCGACCAAGCCCGGCCTGATCCTCGGGCCATTTGGATTCAAAAACCCGTTTCTAACTCGCCAGACGTTTCGCGATTCAAGAGTGAAAGAAACTTGACGATTGCTTCGTTTAACGACGACGGATATGATAATGTTCCGCTTCTCTTTCCTAGATTAACGGATATGAATTTTCTATCGAGTTAAAAAATAAGAATTTCTTCAAAATATTTTAAGACTGCCTGAGATATATCGTGTATGCACGATACAGTCGTACAGCTTCCTTCCGTTGTGTCTCATCGGTCTTTGCCGGCATTAAAATACTTATTCAGCGGAGATAGCGCGAATTCACTTCGCAGTCTCGTTTAGTCTGTTGCGACACGTTTTCCATAAAAGTTTCGATAGTTGCCATCTGGAACTCCGGCATCGATCGTCGAATATTGCTTCGTTGGGACGCTTTACGTGCTATGATAAAATATGGAAACGGTCGGGATACCAGCTGTCGCAAAGGGGGCACTTTCATCATATCAAATGAATCCGCGCGTATCGCGCGATAAAGCACCCGAAGCGCATCGACGCACGTATAGAGCGAATATATAAAAAAACACCATCGTTTTTGTAATTTAATACGTATCATATGCATTTATCACAATTTCCACGTGAATTTGTCACAGCGCACTCTCTGTCGAAGCGATTTGTAAAATTTTTGCGGAGATAAAAGTATCAAAATCATTGCCGATATACATATGTATTACTATAATACAGTTGTCACATTTAACGACGTCATCATAATATTGAAAATACTCTAGTCGATTTAAATATGTGTCAAAATATACATTAAAAAAATTTGAATGACAATATTTTTTAAAATTATGATTTATCTGACAAAATAATATGAAAGAAATATTAATTAAAGCACAACATGTGCATAACTGTATGCGTACTGTAGAATTAGAAAAAAAAAAAAAAAACGCATTCTATTATTTCACATCGTTCATGTCATTCCATATGAAAAGTGGGCCAACCACGTGGTAATCCCGGTGCATAAGTCGCGCGATGACACGAGTGTACCTTGGATGAGAATTTTGTCGACCCTCGTTGCAGCGTGGCAGAATGAAATTAAATGATACGTTCGCGAGGCGGAACCCCGGACGGATATACCTGATAATTCTATCGGCGGCCATCAGGGAATAAACTAATTTTCGATATCCTTTGTTCCTCGTTCTAACCGCGCGCGCGACAAAGAGCCCTCCGGCCCTTTCCGCTTCCCAATATATGTATAATGCCATCGGAATCTATCGGGGCACGGTCACCCCTCTCGCTCATATTCTCTATCTCTGCCTCTTTCTGCGTTCATTTCCCTTTTCCCCCGCGCGAACCACCGTCCATGGCCAATATACGATTGGCCGGGCATCGATCACTATACGTGCCCGAACACGCGTAGCAAAATCGCTTTCGCCTGTGTTTCAAAGGAACGTGACGGACTGAGGAAAATTTAGCAGCTGTAGCTACTAAAGTGCTTCGTTTACTATCTCTCTCTCTCTCTCTCTCTCTCTCTCCTGTTATTTAGCAATTTAGCAATGAGAGTGTTGAGATCAACACTCTGTAATCTTTCGAAAATAAGACGTATCGCGGATGAAATAAATCCTTTCAAGAGAAATGAAAATGTACAGTATTCCTTTTTCGGCACCCTTTAATTGTCATCTCCGCAATCAAAATTAGAGGAGAGAAATAAATTTTTTTTTTTTTCCCGTATTGTTCCGAAACTTTGTAACTTGCCAATCTCGTATAAACGCAAGTGTCTCTCTCGCTGAATAAACATGCGTGTAATATATCTTCGATGACGGATATCCGACGGCGGGTGGGCTAGGTAACTATGATTCGCTTCGGTAAATCATGTTTTCCACACATGACGGCTTGTTCTCCCTTGGACCTCTGTAAACTCAGTTACGAACGACGCTCGAACGAATTAAATCAAGGGAGCTTTCAGGCTGACGAGAAAATTTAAGCGCGGATACAATTCCCCGCAATGCTTCGCAAAAATCCGCGAAAAGCGTCGCGCACGTCGGATTAAGCGGAGAAGGTACGATCGTACAA